>BRDA01079516.1:696-11070 GCA_036984385.1 Crenuchus spilurus
CATAATACATACATACATACAAATACGTCAAGATATAATGTCACGTAACGTAATGATCAACTAGTGGATGACTCGTTTTAAGTTTACTGAGAAGAGTACATCTTTTTCCATATGGTTAATATTCTGAGATGACATATTATTTTGTCACACTATTGTATGTCAACATTCCCAGAAACCCACATGTGGTGTATCGGCCTAAAAAGTCTTTAGTTATAAAGAGACATTTGACTTATTGAAATTAAGGTAACAACACCTGACGGGTTGTATACACAGCCTCTGCCAGAGATGACTCTATGACCTAAAGAAAAGTGACAGTGGAGAGAGTAGTCCCACTCGACAGGAAACTTGTTCTAACGGATCATCTCCCCCCCTCTGATCCAGTGTACTGGTTACCGTGTCTCATGTCTCTCCACGCTGTCAACTAGGCAATCTTGTTCAAAGGACAGCTCACCCTGATGAGAGAGGTGACAGTGAAAAGAAATCCAGTATCTCAGTAGAGACCGTCTCCGACACATATGTTGGGCAGTCCACAACAATGGAATTAAAGTTATTCAGTTTACAGAGAAATATTGATTTCTGAAAAATCCGGCTATGTGGTGTACACCCAAAGACCCTTACAACTGTATGTTATCACACTGTTTTATTATACAGTAGAGTCTTATAATTGGTATACCTTTTTCTACATGAGAAGAGTCATTTGAATTTTGCTCAGTAGGTGATCAACTAGTAATGCAATGCACTGTAATATAGAACTGCATAAACATACATACATACATAATACATACACATTATACTTACATAGCACCTTTGTAGACACCCAAGGATGCTTTACAATCAACACACTTCATATACACACTTACTTACTCCGGTGAGAAGTGGCAGCCAATCGCGCACAGCGTATTCTCAACCGGAAGCGACTGCATCGAGCACTAGGTGGATCACCCAGGACAGAGTGCCAACCATATCTGGGCATACATACATACATACATACATACATTCATACACACCAGGGTGATTTTTAGAGTATCCAATCCACCTGATCTCCATGTTTTTGGACTGTGGGAGGAAACCGGAGTCCCCGGAGGAAACCCACGCAGACACAGGGAGAACATGGAAACTCCGCTCAGATGCGGACTCGAACCCAAGACCTCAGCGCCAAGAGGCGAACGTGCTAACCACTAAGCCACCGTGCCGCCGAAACAACATGATTCAACTCAAAACCTTCAGTTTGTTAAAGTAAACAATTACATCTGAATACAAGAATAAACACTTCACTGAAAATCAAATTACATAAGCCAATATACAGTGCCTGTATATTCTCCCCCCTTGGCATTTTTCATGTTTATAATTCTATGAGCTTACCACATCTTGCCACTGGAATTTTTCCCAATTCCTCCAAATAAAACTACTGAAGCTCCTTCAAGTTAGATGGTTTCCGCTGGTGAACAGCAATCTTCATGCCTGACCACAGATTCTAAATTGGATTAAGGTCTGGGCTTTGACTAGGCCATTCCAATACATTTACACATCTCCCTTTAAACCACTCAAGAGTGCTGTTTAGCAGTATGCTTTGGGTCATTGTCCTGTTGGAAGGTGAACCTCCATCTCAGTCTCAAGTCATTGAGCCCAAATCAGGTTTTGGTCAATAATATCCCTGTATTTAGCACCATCCATCTTCCCCTTGACTCAGACCAGTTTCCCTGTCCCTGCTGCTGAAAAACCTCCGCTGCCAACACCATGTTTTACTGTGGGGATAGTGTTGGGGTGATGAGATTTGGTGGTGTTGTGCCAGACAGCGTTTCCTTTGATGGCCAAATTGTTCAATTTTGATCTCATCTGACGTGAGCATCTTCCTCCATACATTTGTTGAGTCTTCCACATGCGTTTTGGCAAACTCAGAATGAGTCTACCTAATTTTACCTGTCAGTAAAGGTTTTTTAAGCCACTCTTCCATATTGACCAGCTCTATGGAGTGTATGGCTTAATGTAGTCATATAGACAGATTTTCCAGTTTCTGCTTGGGAACTCTGCAGCTTCTTTAGGGTTTCCTTTTAGAGCCGTCTGTAGGCTCTGGGGTTTGACTGAAAGACTGAGCTGTACACCCTAGTAAAATGTAGGATTCCTCCATCCTCCTTGGGCTGCAACACGTTGGGGGGATTCAAATGACCACAGAAACAAAGTCTGTACTCAATAAGTTTCCCAGTTTATTGTTCAGAACAGCAGAGTACATATACATTAGAGGACTCAAAGGCCTATATGCTTGTGATCGTGTGATCATTTGATTGGTTGAAAATGAAGACTCATGATTGGTTGAAAATAATAGTAATGTTGTTAGAAGGTCCAAGGTTAGCCAAGTTTGCCTGTGACAGAGAGACTAAACAGAGGATAACTCAGAAACTTGTTCATCTGATGCTGTTGTCACTTCGAGTTATGTACAAGGCCTCTGAAGTATAATCTATGGCTTTTGTGTCAGCTAGTCTTAAACCCAATGTTATAAAAGCACATGTGTGGAGCCATGAATTTTAGAAAGAGGATAGATAGCAGGCCTGAACCCAAATGTCCTGTCTTATGCACATATGGATCTAACATTACCTTTGGTCTCTGAGCTGCCTCTCTGATTAATGCCCTCCTTGCCCAGTCTGAGAGTTTTGGTAGGTGGCCCTCTCTTGGCAGGTTTGTTGTGGTACCATGTTCTTTCCATTTGATGCTAATGGATTTGATGATGCTCTGGGGGATCATCATAGATTTGGACATTGTTTATAACCCAACCCTGACTTTTACTTCTCAACAACTTTGTCCCTGACTTTTTTGGGGGGATCTCCTTGGTTTTCATGGTATTGTTTGATTAGTGCTGTATCTTGTTTAATGGTGTTGCAGCCTGTAGGGCCTTTCAGAAAAGGTGTGTATATACTGAGAGATCATGTGACACTTAGACTGCACACAGGTGGACTTCATTTCACCAAGCATGTGACTTCTGAAGGTAATTGCTTGCAACATTTTAGGGCTTCATAGTAAAAGGGTTGAATACACATACCAAGTTTCAGATTTTTTTCACAAAATTATTTATTTATATATATATATATATATATATATATATATATATATAGACTATTTTGTGCAGATGCATCACATAATTGACAAAGAATTTAAATAAATGTAACAAATTAGGTAAAAAGCCAAGGAGGGTGAATACTTTTGCATGGCACTGTAGCTACTGAACTGCAGACTTTTTATATTAATAAAAAACGGCTTTGACAGATCATACCTTGCTTTTTAGCTGTGAAGATGTCAGGCAAGAATCTCTCTGTAAAAGTAAGACCAAGTCTTTGTACACAGACCGCTGAGCTACAGGAAAAATACAAATAAAATCTACTCAGCACTTTCGTTCAGTACAGCCATCAATGGACATTTTAAGCTTGTTTGTACTCACTTGAACTTCCAAGTACAACAACAAATTTGTTGTGGAGGAGCTGACTGGCCTGATGATGAGTCACATTCCTCACTATGACCTATTTCATCTTTTAGCTTAGCAAAGCTGTGTCAATTTAAGACGGTGGCCTGTACAAATTTAAGAAGGAAGTAAATAAGCTAAAAAAGGCTAAATGTTGCTTATAAAATGTTATAAATTCTCATGACTTTAATGTAATGCTGTGTGTCTTTCAAATATCATTTTCAGTCTTGGCACTTTCAAATCTAAAGGGCTCAGGGGATTGCACCTTTTTAAAAATGACCTACTCCACCACATCTAATTCAGCAATCTAATGAAGGGTTTGCTAATTAGATCATGCATTAGGTCAGGTGTGTTGGGGAAAGGAATACTTGATACTGCAAGGCAGTACAAATCTCTAGAAAGAGACTGGCTCATAGACAACAGCAGACATGCAATAGAAAGTGATAAGAAATGACAGAAGTTTCTTTGAGCTTCAGCTGTGTTAAAAAAAACCAACACAAAAACTGACAAGATACGTTGCTGTAGGTTGCAAATGACAGCACATTCTCCTGACCAGAAAGCATGGCTACTTTTCTGAAGCTGGAGTACTGAGCTTGTTTACAAAGCCTACTGGAGAAGTCAGGTCTGCTCACAAATGGAGAACTGCCAAATGAGGAAAATGTAAAAGTTTGAAAAAAACAGTAAAAGTGTGAAGCTCAACCAAAATATGCTGGTGACTGTGACAGTGCTGATAATGATGTTCTTCCAGAACACTAGCAATTTACTATACCGCTGAAAACTGGCTTTTTATGTAATAAACAGGTACATGCAAGATTAGATAGTTCACCTGATTAGTTTTGGAAAAATATTGATATACTTTTGCAAAATTGCAATATTGTTTTATGTTTTTACTTAAAGTATCAAATTTATTTTACAGGCAAAAACTGGTGATGGATGATGGTGATGCTCATTTTGACTAGGTTTTAAACATCTAACCACTAGATAACAGTGCTGTAAACTTTCATTATGGTGCTATAATGTTGAACGTTAGGGGGAGTGTTACGGTTGCTTCCTTAAGTGCAAACTGCATTAAAAAAACAAATCATAGTTATTACAAATACCCAAATTTTAAGCTACAACACATTCCATAATATGTTCAATTCTGAAATAATCCAGTTTTTCCTATCCTCACCAACTAGTAGCGTAACCAGTGATGCTGCCTAGAATCTCAATGCATCATGGGATACAGCGGGTCCCTCACACTCTGGAAGATGATGGTGGTTTGTTGATAAGGAGTCAGAAGACCTTTCACACTGGTTCCCAGGCCCTTGTTGATGATGTTAGATACATTTCTGCATGTCTGAAGGTAAAGCATTTACCACATTGAAAGCCCAACAGTATCTATACTTTCTGAGAAGACTAAGAAAAGCTCACCTGCCACCTCCCATCCTCACCACCTTTTACAGAGGAACCATAGAGTCCATTCTGAGCAGCTGTGTTACTGTCTGGTTATATAGTGAGGATATCTGAGAAGATTATTGGGGTCTCTCTCCCATCCCTCATGGACATTTACAACAAGCACTGCATGCAGAAAGCTCTCAGCATTGTGGAGGACCCATCACATCCATCACATGGTTTCTTCACCCTGCTGCCTTCTGGTTGAAGATTCAGTCCCTCACTGCTATACTGTCAAGTTTCATCCCTCAGACTGTATGACTCTCAGGGACTAAATATCACTGCACATTTGCACAGCACTGTATACTGTCCCTACTCCTTTCAATATTTGCTCATATGCACATCCTGCACAGTCACTGTAGCCTGGTATCTTGCTTAAAGTTCCCACGAGTCAATCACTCAGTACCCTGTACTAACCATTATTACATTGTCCTGTAACGTGTTACATTATAGCACCAAGGATACTAACTGATGAAGTATTTCAGGTGTTACTTTGTCCCATTTTTACTGCAAACACGTCTTAAAATGTGTGACAGTATGAGATTGTTCACACATTCTCTATTAAGGACAGGTCAGGCCTTGTAATATGTGCAGAATGTGGTTTTGCATCGTCTTGCTGAAAAATGCATGGCTGTCCCTGGAAGACATGTCTTGAAGGCAGCATATGTTTGTGTACTTTCCAAGCGAAATTACTTTTGCTAAGGACACCGACACGACCCCATACTATAACAGAACCTGGCTTTTGGACTCTGGTTTGAAGAACACAGCATCCATTTCTTGACAGTTGTGAACTTAACTCTGTATTAATATAAATGCATAATCCCTTGCGGATGTTGTTATACAGACCCATTCCAAAAAATTAGAATATCATGGAAAAGTTTATTAATTTCCATAATTCTATCCATAATTTGGAATTTCTCCACAGTATTCTGCTTTTTTTTAAATCCTGTTTTTGTGGGTTTTATGAGCTGGAAGCCCAAATTATGTGAAAAACAAATTAATCAACTTTTCCATGATATTCTATTTTTTTGGAATGGGTCTGTATAAGCTATTGTTGAATGATGGTCTTTAATGCAGTGCTGTCTGAGGGATTGGAGAACACAGGTGTTCAGCTGTGTTTTTTGCTTTTTATGAACTGAAATTCCTCAAGATTCCTCGAGATGTTTAAAAATATTATGCATTGTGCAGGGACAAATATGCATATTCCTTCCAAGTCTTCAAGAAAGAGTTTCTAAAAATTTCAAAAAATTTTTGTAATGTGATTGTTGAGAAACTTGAGATCTTATGTCCATCTCTGGCTCCTCAACAGTATTTTGTAGATACCATTTTTATATATATGTTTTTTTTTTATATATTTGTGAGTCGGACATACAGCAGATGTGAGCACCCCAAGTGCTGGAAGGAAGGAAGGCAGCAGGAATCAGGGAGCCTTTGGCATGACACTGCAGCTTCAGGGATGGATATCCACTGCTCTGCAACATCCTGTAAATACATTTGATTACTAACCATTTGCAACTGACAATGTATCATCCTCAATTAATCAATTTAGTCATCTTCACAATTTGAGACTTTGTATATTGTATGCCCCCCTGACTGGACTGGAAGCTGTTTATATGTTTTGTTTTTACCTCGGAGTGGCCATCTTTCTATTTTTTCTATCTCGGTTTGTCAGTCATACAATTCAACCAATCAGTGAAGGCAAGGCAACATTCTAGCCAATTCCACTTAGAGGAGGGCGGGTCACTGACTTTAATGTTCATATTAGAGCAGTGATCCTACTATTTTTTTCAAAAGAGCCATATTGACAGATCAAAGTCAAGGAGAGAGCCACAATATCACCCCACGTCACTCAAATAATGTAAAAAAATAAACAACCCACCTATGGACTAAACCTTTGCTAACTGAATATATTTGCTCTAGCTAACTTATAGAATTGCTGCTGCCATTTAGCCACCCTGCTGCAGGGTTGCCAGGTCCAACTAAAATATCCAGCCTAAAGTCAGTCTAAAACCCACCCTTTAGGAGCTTAAACTAGCCCAGAATATGTCTGTCACACGTTTGAAGCGAATGGCAATACAACTGTGTACGACTTAGTATTTTGTTTATAAAGATTTATTATCAGTATTGCTGTTTATCTTAAAGTCATTAATAATATGGTAACATGAGTGTTTTATTAGTTCTTTTATAAGTATTAAACCGTGAACCTGGCAACAGCAGAGTCTCGTGGAGCCTGCTGTTGGAAACAGTGCCTGTGTTGCCAGGTTCCACAGTATCCCCGATTTGGAACCAACTTTAATTGAGGCAAAATGAGAGGGCAAGTGCTTGGAATGTAAAGCGCATTACAGTATATGTCTCTGTAGCATGCTTTTAAAATACTTTGGCTGTGCTGGCGTACTTTCGTAACCTTTCGTAATCACGAGAGCCACCAATAAAGCACGGCGAGCCGCATGTGGCTCGGGAGCCACGCAATGAGTATCCCTGTATTAGAGAAACAACTACGCTCAACGTTGTTCGTGTGGCATGGATATTCAAACTTATTTCCAAACAAATAAGAGGACCAGCAGCACCATGCATTTCAGTTGGAAACGTAGAAACGTAGCACTGAAGTTAACACTGGAGTAAACATTCATGCTAGGAGGGATAGCTACAGCAGCTAGGGAGCACAAGGAGCAGAACCGAGCAGTGCGAGTGACGACGTCAACAATAACACTGAAGTCACACATTAAACAAACGCCGCCTGCCACTCTACTAAAAGTGGGGTGAACTCCGATCTGCCCCCACCCCTCCTCCATCCCACACACAAACTTGGGTTTCTTGCAGGCAGAAGTGTAAGACTTCTTTGTTCTGCTCCTTGTGCTCCCTAGCTGTTGTAGTTAACCCTCCTAGTATGAATGTTTACTTCAGTCAGTGTTCAGCCTGACATCAGTGTCTTTATCACTGCATGTGTTTATGCTTATGTTTGACTTTTAATTTAATTGAATGAACTCAGTACTGCACTATTGGGTTTTTTTGTTAGATTTTGGGATTTTACTGAGAGATTGTTTCTCAGCACTGTAGTAGGAGTGGTCACAGATCCGCTGTTCAACTTGAAGCAAATAAAATGTTTGTTAAAAAAAATGTGCCCCCCTGAAAAAATACAATGCCCCCCCCCCCCTTAAATTGTTTCTGCAGCCGGGTCTGACTCCAGCAGAGACACGGACGGGTTTAAAAACATCAGCTCTGCTGTGTGTGATACAGTCATACCAGCACAACACACACACCACTGTCATGACAGTGCTGTAAATGATCCACCACCCAAACAATACCTGCTCTGTGGTGGTCCACCGACCACTGAAAAACATGGTGAAAGGAGATGACGTGTGCACAGGAACAGATGAACTACAGCCTGTAATTGTCAAACTGCACCTGTATAGTCAGTGAAGCTGATAAAATTGGCAATGAGTGTAGATACAAGGTACGTGTACCTAATGAAGTGGCCAGTGTGTTTGTTTAACAAATTGTCAAAGATTGTTTACAGAAATCCTCAGGCAGTTTGATTTTTTAACTCTCATTAGGATGCCTTGTGCCTCTCCTTTGGGTGTCTGGCTGGTGTAGAGGTGCAGGGAGATCTGTGGTTTGACCTCTAGCAGCTGCTCTGTTGGAGTGCTCTGGAATATTGATCGTTCTCTAAGCTCTTGTTCAGAGCTATAGAACAACATGAGCTGCTTGTACAAATACCTGATAATCAAAACAAAATCAAATGCAAGTTAGAACTAGAAATGCACGAGTAAATTGTGATTATACAATAATAATATACAATAAAAAGTTCATTTCTCACCTTTTCAAGGCTCTGCGTGCAATGACGATGCCATGACAGTCATGGACAACAGAGCCTGTGAAGCAAAGCCAGCCACTGCAGCAACTCTGGCCTGTTTCCAAAGCCACCACTTCATACCCTATATAGCCCTATATTCAGAATGAATGTGAAGAAATATGTGCCGTGACATTTTTCTATTCGTAGACAGTCTGTAGGTCAGCTAAGATTTTAGAGGCAAGACTTTATTCAAACTTAAAGAAGTTAAATTATTAAAACAGCACAGGAGAAACCCTGAGGCCAAAGTCAAGTTATACCAAAACAACATTTTAACAGGCTCCAAATGACACAAATATCCAACAAGATATGACATCAGTTGGGAGAAATGATTTGATATGATGATTTAAAATGAAAATAAAGAACAAGAGTTATGTGCAATATGAATGAACTATGGTGTCCACATAAAATAACACCAATAAAAACATGGGAAGATTAAGATCTTCAATACAACAAGGATACACAGGTAAAGTAACTTAAAAGGCAAATAAGGCACATTTTTAAGATGCAACAATGACAATACAGAAAGAAAAAACATCTTCATAGTCCTTGACGACTTATTTTGAATGAAAGGTTTGTATCCACTGCAGCATCGTAACAATACTTTCAACCAGTAAAATTTAGGGATCCAAACCACCATGTTACACCCACATAAATGACCCGTCTGTTAGTATCTGTAAGGATGTTCTGGTTTCTGACGAGTGTACGGGTTATACTGCCACTTTCTGTGCTTTTGCTTCATCACCAAGTTGTTCACTGAGCAGGAGGGGGCAGCAGACACAGGTCTGACATTAGACTGATGCAAAGTGTTGCCATCTAGAACAACAAAAAAGAGAAAGTGTGTTAATATGACAAAAATAGAGAATGTAATAATCTGTTAGTGATGGTAAAGGTTATAGATCTGATCCTTACTCTTGTGAGCTGTGGGGTTTTGCTCAGTGTCCCCAAAGCTGAAGTAACCAGCACCAAACTGGGAAAGGGAAGCAATTCCATCTTCATAGAAAGCAGGCCCATAGCCAGTATACTGCTGCACTTGTTGCCAGGATGGCCCTAAGAAGATGCATTACAGAGGTTAGTTAATAAATACTAGTTTTAATTTTACACTAAAGACATTTTAACTAATTCTGACAAACAGATGCCATCACAAATTTTAACAGCATCATTGTTTTCATCACTACAGACTGTACAGTTGACTCTTACCTGTGTAGCTGATGGCATTTGACATCGTATAACAATTACTATACTCTTTGCCATCATATGAGCCTGTTGGGAAAATAATGCAGAAATTCTTCAAAAACTAATTTAGACAACAGTGATGCTTTGATTTGTAGTTACTGAAAGCACTAAAAAAAGTCACCAGCCCAGCACTTTTGGGAAAGACTTTAAATTAAACCTAAAACTAAAGCTGACTAAACGTACACAGCTCTGAGACACAGATGAAGAGCTCTCTGCAACCAATCTACATCCACCACTTCAGAGTGACTGCACTGCTTTCTGACATCTCAGGTGATCTGTAGGCTTTGTTAAAACTAGAGTTGTATTCATGAAAAAGTTCAGTGAAGACCCACTTCATGAACAGTGCACAGCAGGCAAATCCTCTTTACCTCCATAATAGTCAAAATTAGCAAATGAGCATGAA
>BRDA01079519.1:0-23095 GCA_036984385.1 Crenuchus spilurus
GCTCAATAATATTTAGATCTGTTGACTGTGTTCAACTTCACTTTCATGTTCATCAAACCAATCTTTCACCAGTCTTGCTGTGTGTATTGGTGCATTGTGCATTGTAATATTTTGAGCAAAACTCTGCTCTTACCTGCTACTTGAACCTTCACACTCTGCTCTTACTGGTGCAATGTGACATTAATGAAGATTGGCCACCAGACTGGTCCAATTTAACAATGAAACCTCCCACACTAACATGACAGCTGTTTCAGTTTCATTGTCTAACCCTTGTATGTATGTATGTATGTATGTGTATATATATATATATATATATATATATATATATAATCAAACAGTTTACTTAAAGTTAAAATTCAAAGTAAACTACAATTTTTCAGATTTCTCTACTGGAGATGTCTCAGTGCTGCTTCATTTTTCCAAGATAAAGATTAGCCTCTAGGTTAACTATGCTCATCAAATAGTTGTGAATCATTAATGATGTTCTTATAACCTGACTGCACTTGCTTCTACATCTTTGAATGAGTTGCAAAATAGAACAGATTCTGTTGTTCTCATTACTGAAGTGTTTGAAATGTCTAAAATGAACATGTACATGGAGCTGATAGGAAAGTAAGGCAATCAAAGCAGACCTTGTGATCAACATTTAACTGAGTGATGGAGCTCACTGCACAGTTGGTGGACTAGGCGCACCAGTAGTTTGCAATGGTTAAAGCGTATGCTGCTCCTCAAATGTGACTCTGCAGAATGATCAACAGATGGTAATTACCATCCGCTCTCTTTCTGCAATACTGAGCCAAATGGTGCTTGTTAAATGAACATCTGGCCACGTCATGGAGTTGCGTACACATACCACCATCATAGGCTTACTCTCTGTTCGATGTACGTATATGTAGCAAATTATAGATTGGTGTAATCATAGGTGTCATTTTCACCCCCATAAATTTCTGAAATGGCTAAGTTTGTTCCCTCCATTTTTGAAAGTGTACTCTGATTATATATTATATAACAGCTTGTTGCATGTACTTCCTATAAAGCACTTTCCTGGCACTTGACATCTTTCTTTACTATTTTGGTTCTTGCAGGACAGTTTTTGCTTCAGCACCATTTTGATGCTCAACCAGAGACTTGATTTCTCCATTACATCATGCAACAATAACAGTCTCAGCATGGTTGTTTATATCAGATGAAACACTCAACATTCTTGTCCTTAGCACAGTTTGCCCATATCCCAAAAATACCACACATATAAAAACATTGTTTTTAAAAGGCCCATATCTTACATTTTCTTGGATATTTATCGTATATTCTTCAATATTATGTATATTTTTTCTTGTTTCTCATATTCATTTTTTCTGTATATAGATAGTTATTTTTGGAACAGTTGTAGGTAAAAGAGGAAGAGTGCAACCAACAACAATGGATAAAAACTGAGGAATCATAAAAAACAACTTAAGAAACCTGAAGACTCAAACAGAAGACAGGATGTTCTGGAGAAGCACTATCCATGTGGTAATGGATACCAGAATGACCAGAATGAAGAATTTACTTCAGTTTTAACAAGTTTCTTGCACCATAAACATAATTCATGCATTTTATGTGACATTTTTCCAACCATGTTTTATATTTTACATTTAAATGGCCTTTGCGTTTTAAGTACATTTAACTTGTTCTGAGTGGATGCTCAGTAATTCAAATACAAGTCCAGCCTGAAATGCTCCTTATGGGTCATGCAAGTGGTTTCATATTAATTAAAAATGTTCTGTATTGTAAATTAATATTAAAGTCATCCAAACTATGAATAAACTCATATTTAATTATTTACTAAACAAAAGTGTTAAACAAACCAGAATATGTTTATATATTACATTCTTCACAGTAGGCACCTCTTACTTAGATGCAGCTTTCTTGGCATTTTCTCAGTCAGCTTTATGAGGTAGTCACCTGGAATGACTTTCAGTTAACAGCTGTGTCTTGTCAAGAGTTCATGACTTGCATTTCTTGCCTCTTAATGTGTTTGAGACATCAGTTGTGTGTCTACTTTGAAGTAAAATCTAAAACATATTTTGGTTTGTTTAACACTTTTAAGTTTAGTACATGATTCATTATGTGTTCCTTCATATTCATAGTCTACTTCATATGGATGACTTCAGAAATAATTTACAATATAGGGAAAACAAAAAAAATAAAACATTGAATGAGCAGCTGTGTCCAACTATTTGAGTTTTTGACAGCTTCTGTATGTAAGTGCACAAAAGCTGTGCATTTTTTGTGCATGACATCACAGAAAATTGAATTCAAAATAATCTGATTTTTAAATCATTTATTACTTATTTTTTAGTTTGAAATGAGTTATATGTTGGTCTTCCATATGGACCCTTTAAAAACTAACATTTTAAAATTCAATTAAGCTGGAGAAGAGATGCATCTACATAATTAATTTCTGCACAAAATAAATGGTTATAAATTGAAATGTTTAGAGATGAAAAGAATGAAGTTAAGTAGATCTGACACATGACTGATGTGTCAGTATGGCATCACAGTTGGACTGGCTGTCAGGCGAGCACTATGCAGACATGCCAGGCAGCCCTAACAGAGTGTGACAAGTCTCAGTATGTCATGGTGAAACAGAATATCACATGCTCCACACACAGGGCAACCCTATTAAAGATGACACACTTAATTCTCACATTACAGAGTCATTCCATTTATTTATTTATTTTAGATAGATTAATTTAAATTATTAATTTAGGATTGATTTTCATTTTTAGAAATGACCTTTCTGCATCTAAACTTTCTGATGTAACTTCACAGTCCAAACACACTGCTCAGATGTTTATTACATATAGGGTAAATTCACCGTTTTGTGTATTTATAGCTTTACAATTACTGTCTATAGAACGGGACTGAATAATAAATGTTTATCAGATTTTTTTAGGTCATGGGCCATTTTGTTATTAATTTTTTCTTTTTTTTCTTTTACTTCTAGTACTTGCCCATTTTTCCTCTCCCAATGTAATAGCAGCCAAATACCCATCCAATTCACCTAGGAGCTTTCCCCATCACTTTGCAATGTCCCTGACTCTAGGAGGGTGAAGACAAGCACAAGCCTCCTCTGATGCATCATGCAGCCACTGTCTCTTTTCGAGCTACCGCTTCTTGAAGGCTCAAGCACACCAACATGTTTTAGTAATAAGTAAATAAATAAGTAAATAAATACTGTAAATAAATAATACTAATAATAATGCTTTATCTAAAACACAGTAGCATTAATGGCATATGCATGCCCTTTGATACTTTTTCCATCAGTCTCTACAATATTACTAATTTAATTGATATTCCTTAAAGTACATAATGTTAATTTGTAGTGTGATTCATGTAATGGCAAAAACTGAAAGCTGCTGTATGTCCAGAGGATGTAATAAAGGAATGATAAAAATGTCAGTTTTTGGTTCCTGACATCAAAGCAAAGCACGAAGGTTAAATGGAACCACATTTGCAGGCCCTACTGTACCTGAACAATTACATCAGTGATGCTCCACTTAATACTAAAGCCAAACCAAATATTGAGGATAGTTGGTTCTGATGTTGATATTGAGTGTCCAGTTAGAAAATCTGAGTTTATAAATGCTATGAATTCACCCAAAACCACTTTACATGTTTTACAATTCTCGATTGAAATGAAGCCTTGGCTAAAATGAAGCACTGCACAGTTTTTCTTCTCCTTTCAATTTCAGTTCTAAACGGTTGGTTTTCAGTTCCACTAGATCTAATAAATCCATGACCCTCAAGGCTTGTTTAGAGTCATAGAGTTTATACCGTCCAGAACTGTTCTGACTGCTGAATAAATCAACAGTAAACAGGACTGTCTGGATCTTCCCTTATGTAAAATATCTCTATTTGTCCTCTATTGGCATTCTCTGCACCATCTACTAAAGCTTGGCACCGCAGTCTAAGAAGAAGCAATAACTGGCATTAGCCCTGCATTGTTCTTCCAAGCCTCCACTAAGGTCACCAAACCTATTTTTCTCCAGATTGTGTCAGTAAGAGCCATTACTGACGCATCCCTGAGGTGGCTATAAAACAGTATAGTGTTTACACGAAGCCTGTGCAGCCATGGGAACCCTTGGCATAAATGAGATGTTTAAATATTTATCCTCTTTGTAATGGAATGGGTTTGCAGCATATGTGAACTAATATGATGCGTAGTAGCTGAGCTGAATGCCATATCCAAGATAAATACCATATCAATGTTTCATTAGCATGTAAACAATCCATCCATTCATCTCTTTAAAATGCATGCAATGTTTGACTTGCCTTGCTTGAATAAAAGTTCACCCTGCACTGTAGAGGTGAGAAATACTTTGCCCTTCCAATTGTGTACTGACTGGAGTTCTTAACTCTTTGTTCTTTTCAAAGTCGAAAATGTGCCATTTTCATAACAAGCTTAAGTAATTAATGAGTGGTGAGGCAAAAACGACCTCGTACCAAAGTGTGGCAGCTGTTGCCATAAGATAACACTTATACAGTTTGATGACTTCAGCAAACACTATTCTGACATTTCACGCACCAAGGTTTGTGCACTTCTTTTCTTTGCATAATTGCTTACAAAGTAAATCTCTCACTCAACAGGAACTAATATTCTGGATGTCAAACAGAGGTATTTATTGATAGAAATCGATTAAGCCTCTTTACTTATGTTGTATGAATGAGGTTCAGTTTAAATCCTGTAATTATAGTTTACATAAAAGAGACACTTTTTGTTTCTCCATACTGGAAGGTACTTAAAATCCCCAATATACATGTATTGTACTGCCTTAAGCTATACTATGCTTAGTTTCCTATTAAATGTTGTGTCAGTGAAGGCTAATGGGAAACAGTCAGTAGCACAAGCATTGAAGAGTCAACATCTGGGTTCCTTTCCATATAATTGATTAAATATGTTCATTCTGTTATTACTGCTTCTCCTTAGCCCAAAGATTTTGGGTCAGGCAAGTCATGTTTGCTGACTATTTTTATTTTATACTGAAGCTATAAGACTCATTACTACTGTACAGATTATATCTTGACAAATCTGTGTACAGAGCTACATCAAAATGAGAATATTGTGAAAAGGTTCATTTGTGTTCATAATTTAATTCTTAATTGTTATCAATATGTACATGGGAATCAGAATCCAGAATCTCTAATAATTAGACATTCTAATAAATTATTAGAATATTTCATTTCAAGTAAATTACTATTTAAGCAGTATTGGCATAATTTTTTTTTAAAAAGACTTGAAATATGTCACTTTTTACTAAATGAATATAAACTGTATGGCAGTTTGCCTTTTTGAATGAATTAATAAACAAAAATGAACCTTTGGAATGTGCACAGACATTGACCAATGTGCCCAGGGAGCAGTTAGGAGGGCCTTGCTCAAGGCCACTTCAGTCATGTCCTGCCAGGGGATCAAACCAATGACTGATACAATGTAATAACACAATGTCAATCACAAGACCAATGCAATGTAAACATCAGCTGCCCTCACAATGTACAATGTAATCACCAAAGGTAAGAGTTTATTATCCAAAAGTAAAAAAACATCACTGGGGCAATGCTTGCCCTGTCACTGGTGTGATGCTCTGAAGGGAAAGTCTTCTATACTACATATATACTATATACTAAATTACATATATACTATATACTGCAAATATTTAATTTGCATTGACTCCATTCACCTGTGTCATTATGCTGTGAGGCAGGAGGAGACACATGTAGCAGTTGTCACAAACCAGACTTTAATAATCACACAACATACTGACAAACACTCTCAGGAAGACAATACAATGACGGACAAGGACTGAAACACCAAGGGAAGGCTTAAAAGGAAACACTGATTGACATGAAATGACATGGCAGGGGTGTGTGGTCAAACAGGACAGGGGCTGTCAATGAACCAGGATGAGACATGCATGGCCAGGGGTGGAACCAAGACGTGCCAAGACATAACCAGACAGAACTTATGGACTGAGGTAAAACACAAACAGAGCACATTGAGACAAAAGAAACCAAAGTATTTCAAGCAAATGTTTGAATAATAATTTACTCAGAGTCAAAATAAAATATTCTACTAATCTGAGATTTTCTGATTTCCATGAGCTATAAGCCACTGTCACATGGAATGGCTGGAGGCTGCGTGTCAGGCTGAGAGAGAGTGAAGGCAGACATGTGAAGATTAGGTAGAAAAATCACAGTATACTGAAAATTGACAGGCAAAAAATGTGATACAAAAGTTCATGAACAACAGGGCAAAACAGAAGACAAGCTGTATAAAAGGACACAGGCACAATGCAGGGTCAAAAACAGAATATAGTCCAGCACAAAGATCACTCAGAAAAACACTTGGTATGCTCGAGCAGACATGATGCAGTAAGGGCTTGACAAGAGTCAGTTTTTTAAAGGCCTCAACTAATCAGAAGCAGGTGCAACTGATCAGTACTCTGGAGAGTGCTATCTTACAAGAGTGTCTCTGATTGGCTGTAGCGCAGAGGTGCTCCTGAGTGCTGTAAAACCATGCGGCAAGTGGGCCAAATGAAATGGGGAATGAGAGCCAGATGTGGGCCAGAATAATTTTGCTATCTGGGTAAGACAGCAGCAAGGCTGTGGTGAGATGTTTCACAGCCACACTGATCAACAGTAAACCAAAAAATTTTATATTTCACTTAACATGTATATACTGTACATTACCTAAAATATGACTGTTTACATGTTTTAATAAAATTATTGAGAAATGAAAATTTTCCACCATATTTAAATTTCTGAGATGCACACGTACAGCCTGAATTTCATACTGTAAATATACAGATTAAATTGTCTTATTGCTTCATATAAAAATAAATGTGCCTAGAACAGATGCATTACAGTTCCACAATGGAATGGACTGCAGTGCATGCTTTGAACTCAGTTGATATGATTTGATGTCAAAGGAAAGAACGGTTCCCAGTAAAAATAGTATCATCTTTTCACTTCATTGTCCAGATAATAATCTTTTCTTTCACTCCTCCTGCTCAGAGAAATACAATAAGGTGAGAAAAGAAGCAGAAGCAATAGAAAGAGTGCAACTGTAGTTGTGTCTTCCAGGGACAGAAAGGAAGAAAGCAAGAGAGAGAGAGAGAGAGAGAGAGAGAGAGAAAGAAGTGTGAGGACTGAGAAAATGAGCAAGAGAAAAGTGGAAGGGGTGGAGGAGAGGAAAGAGGGGAGGGGGGAAAAGGCAATCCCAGGTGACACTTGGTTTTGTCATCCATCACACCCAAAAACCAGACAGGAAACCACTGAGCCATCTTCATCTGTCATCCAATCACAGATCCTGCTTTTTTTCACCACCAATCTCATTTGTTCCTCTCTACAATTCATTCCGTGCACACCCGTTGCACTCAGTGAGATGACACCTGGTTGTCACCTTGAATATGTTTATTTATTCTCATTCCTGGAACTCTTCCACAGTCCCCATACATTCAGGAGTCAAATTACCTCTCTGCCACAGCCACCTAAAACTGACCAGAAATAGAGCTCATGCAGAAATATAGCTGGATGTCCTGTGTAGACAGAATTTATATATTATTATATAGCAAAGTACTGGGCAATATATTGTCTAGACTTCTTTCCTAGGATTTCTACCACACCACATTTCTACCAATTCTGTTTTTTTTTAAACTTTGATATCCCTTATTAATAGACAATAAAAACTTACTTAACTGTAGTATATCATTGTTGTCAGAACAAAACCTTGTATCTCAAAAATGGTAATTTTACAGAAGGAAAAGCCTTTCTAACTTTTAATGGAACTCAATGTAAAAAGATTTCAATAAAACCCATTTTGCAGAACTACTATTGGTCAATTGATCATGAAACCTGAAAAACAGCAGAGTGTTAACTGTATATTGCTTTGAACAGGTTGCCTTGTGAGAACATTTACAATAACATAAGGCACCACTGTATGTCATTTCAAAGCACCCATTATATATATACAGTGGGGGGAAAAAGTATCTGGTCAGCTACTGATTGTGCAAGTTCTCCTACTTAGAAAGACGAGAGAGGTCTGTAATTTTCATCATAGGTACACTTCAACTATGAGAGAAAAAAAGAGAAAAAAAAATCCAGGAACTCACATTGTAGGATTTTGAAATAATTTATTTGTAAATTATGGTGGAAAATAAGTTTTTGGTCATTAAACAACCAGCGAGAATTCTGGCTTTTACAGACCTGTTAGTTCTTCTTTAAGAAGCCCTCCTATTCTGCACTAATTACTTGTATTAATTGCACCTGTTTGAACTTATGTCTATAAAAGGCAACTGTCCACACTCTCAATCAATCACACTCCAAAGAGCTTTCTAAGGACAACAGGGACAAAATTTTAGACCTGCAAAAGGCTGGGATGGGTTACAGGACAATAGGCAAGCAGCTTGGTGAGAAGGCAACAACTGTTGGCACAATTATTAGAAACTAGAAGAAACACAAAATGACTGTCTGAGGCTCCATGCAAGATCTCACTTCATGGGATAAGGATGATTCATAGAAAGGTCAGGAGTCAGCCCCGAACTATACAGGAGGACTTGATCAATGACCTGAAGAGAGCTGGGACCACAGTCTCAAAGAGAACCATTAGTAACACACTATGCCATCATGGTTCAATATTATGCAGGGCATTCAAGGTCCCCCTGCTCATGCCAACACATGTCAGTTGATACAAACATTGATATTATCTGACAATATGATTTTATCATTACCACCTAACACTCACATAGCATATTATTTGATATTTACGTATATATCTGATATAACTGTTCATTTCTAAAGCACATGTGCATTTATGTTGGATAATAAATATTGCCATGAAAAGTTATGGACAATGTGATTTAGAATAATAACAGTAGTAGTAGTAGTAAATCATAATGTTCACAGCATCAGATGTTTACAATTAGTGAGTAAAAATATGGAAATGAAATTCAATACCAACAGCAAGAACCACTACAATCAGCAGAGGAACTGATAGCATACACAAGAGACTCTCAGTGTGGACATTTGACATAATAGACAATACAAATAGTCATTAGCAGGGGGTTAATTCCTCAACTGACCAATCAATGCTCCATCCACAAATGTATTCATTTTTAGCAACTGCTTAGTCATTAATTGATTCATTTGAATGGAATTTACACCAACAATCTGTTTTCTTGATTACATGAAGAAAACCATATGATGCAAAAATAAATACAATTTGAATTATGCAAATACAATTTTTTTAATATAATTTTTCTCAGTGTTATTAGAAAGCTTCTCTAGACTTTGCTATGAAAGCCTTTGCAGGAAGACCATGGATAGATCACTTCTATCAAGTTGATACACAGATGTTCACATTTTTGTGCATATGGGATATTGTTTTGGATGGAGCATAACCAAAGAGCATCATGTCAGCTTGAAAGAATGATTAAGCATTGTTTTTGAGTGTTTCCTACATCATAAGATGCCTAAAACACTACAGGTTGTAGGAAGTTCACATAAGCAATCATCTTCACTTCATTTATTTGAAGTACACAGAAATCTAGTTGACAATCAGCAATCAGAATCATGTTTAAAACATTTGAGTTGCTGCAGTTTTTGCTGAAAGATACTTTGCAATAATTTAGGCAAGACCCTCAACAACAGGCTCACTTGATATAGCTCTTGGATGGATGCTAGAGGGCCTCTTTGAGAATGATACATGTACATGCATAATGTATGTGTAATGACTGTCTCTACAACAAGCCCCTTGACCCAGACAACCTCATCTTTATGGACATTTCATGAGAAAAATGATTAATTTTCACACAATCGTTCCTGCCTTGATGAATCTAAATGAAACATTTTCTAAAGATCTTCTTTTGCACATTTGTTTCAAGTATGGGGACAAAAAATATGTTGATTTCTTTTCTTGATTAAGACAGCTACTCAATGAAAACGACTTTGCACTGAACATGTTGAACCAGGTTTCTTCCTAATCAACCACCGCTTTTCTCTACAGTGCATATGGACACATCTAGAGTTCATCAGCAGGTGTCAATTAAGCTCTCAGCTCTCCAGAAATGTCTTCACTTTGATCAATATATAGACATATTTCCTTATGGGCACAGAGAAGGCATGGTGTCAAAATAACTTGGCATGGTCCTCTGGCATGACTGGAAAATGGAGCCCAATTAACAAGAGTGCAGTGCATGTGCAGCAATCCAGAGGAGGAATAAAAGATTAAATTAATAGAAGGTAGTGATGATAAAGCTATTTAAAAAATTGAACACTCTCTTTTTCTTTTAGGGTGGATTATTTGCTTGAGCTGTCTAAAAATGAGGTTAACACTGATTACTTACTTAAATCAGTAATGGCCAAATAAGTCCATGCATTATGCAACAAAAATAACCTGAACTATGACTTGGTCCACTGGGGCTAAACATTCATTTTCTCTTAATGGTTGTATATGCTAGTCAGCCCCTCCTGCAAATAGAGAAGCAATTCAAGAATTAGGTTTTTACGGTGGCCAAGAAAACCCAACAGGCTGCAAATTCACAAACATGCTGCAAGTACAGAAAATGCGTTCATCAAAATGACAACATAGGCACTACATTTAACAAATGCATTGCAAATTCATGAACCAAATACAAGTTCACAAATGCGCTGCAAAACCATTCACAGCACAATGCAAGTGTTTCTGGAGGATACTTAAAGGACGTTTGACCATATACAGCAATGCCATAGGCTAACAGAACCTTGCCAAGTAGTGGTAGCATACCGCTAAAACCAATCAAGTCTAGCCAATATATGAAATTATATATATTAGGGCTGCAAATCTTTGGGAATCGAGTGAAACGATCCAGAATCGTCAGGAATCGATTTTTTTCAGATTCTTTCAAATACGAACAAAATACTTTACCGTTGCAATCTCTGCAAATCGCAAGAGTGACGTCAAGCCCTTTCTTACCCGGCCGGGTTGACAGTAAAATCCAAAGTGTTTCCAAATGGTTGCTTTCAAAGACCGCGGCTCGGCTTGCATAGCCGACGCTACTTCCTTGCTTTGCCTAGCACTACGGTGGCTGAAAAGGCACATCTGCACCTGCAAAAAAAAACGATTTTTTAAAAACGAGAATCGATTCTGAATCGTTCAATGTTAGAAATGTGATTCGAGCTCGAAGCGATTTTTTCCTGCACCCCTAATATATATAGCCTATATATATAATGTCCCCCTGAAACACTTCTGTTGTGTAATGGTTTTGCAGCACGTTTGTGAAGTTGCATGTTTTGTGAATCTGCAATGTGTTTGTTAAATGTAGCACTTGTTGTCATTTTGATGAAAATGTTTTCTGCATTTGCAGCACATTTATGAATCTGCAGCGCATTGGGTCTTCTTGGGTAAAATGTTGGTAATAATATTTACCTGTCATATGTAACATCATTAAAAGGTCAGAGAATCCAGAGAAATATTGAAAACCAATAATCGTGATCTTCAGGTTCTCTGAAAGCACTGCATTATTAAAATGGACATGATTTTGTAGAGGAAATTACTGCATGGACTCAGGAACACAATTCAGTAGTCCTAGTTACAACTCTACCAGAAGAGCCAATAAACATTGCCACTTTCTCTGGGCATTTCTGTGACATTGTTTTTGATATCTTGAATGTTCATGATCTTAAAAGTAGAGGTACCATCTGGCTTATGTGTTCACCTTTCAAATGTGAGCATCCATGAAGGTATGAGGGTGTATTCATGCACATTAGTCGTTTGAACATCTGTTAAGGTCCAATTAAGGTTCAACAATATATAACAGGTTTGCAGGCATAGACCACCCGAAGCTACGTAGAGAATTTATCTGTCTGTATGAATTCAGGAATTGAGGCACAAATGCTTCATGAGCATTCAGATAGTTACATGCATTGCCTTTTGGTCTTGTCTGTTAGCATTATTATGAAGTTTGCACATGAAAAGCTATGTCTTGGCTATAGAAGTTCACTGCTGAATTCACTATTGAAGCCTTGCTACATTGTGAATTTTGTATGCTTGCTTTCAGGAAAAAAATGTGTATATGTAGGAAACAGAAAACTGAATTAGCCAAGGGAACATGTTCTATATTTGAAGATCTGACTCTGACATTATTTGGTGTGAAGTCTACTATGTACTTCTCTTTCTTGTTATGTCCAATTCTTGTACAAATACAAAAATATATCAATAGTAGCATTAAATAACTTTCATTTAATGCATCAAAGGAATGCAAGAAGGATGAGAAGGCTGTGCTAACAAGCTTGATTTACTTCCTATAGCTTTTTCCTTTCACAATTTTGTAGTGTATGATCAGAATAAAAAGCCTCCTATCTGCTCTGATTGCAGAGGGCAGATCTAAAGAAGCTGCTGCCCAGGTTAATAACGGAGTTCTTTGCCTTTGGCAAGGTTACAGCTGCCCTGCTGTCTGGTTATTAAATTAGATTCAGTGTGAAACCCTTGAAAAGGCAACTGGGAATATGGTTGGTTTCTACCCCTGTCATATTCAACAGTGATGGATGCTAGCAAGACTCAGGCATGCACATACTCCTTATCATAGCATTTGGCTGTTTAAAGACTCTCTGTGAAGGGACAGAATGCACCTCTTTTAAAGAGAATACAAGTATGCCTAACACAAATATAAAATATATATTCAATACAATTTTACACAATTTTTAACCGCATTTCATGTTGTATATACCATCCCAGATGACATCTTGGTACATTGACATGCATTAGACTTTTTTTTTCTTTCTTCCACAAAATGACAATTCTCTTACATATCTTACATATGAATCTGTTGTATTGATTCAGTATGTTTGGACACTCCAGCTCACCCTTCACTTTATTCACAATAGTCATATGTTAGCCTGTTTATATTATCTTTCATCCATCAATAACCACAGCTCAACAAAGTCATAGATGTTTGTAAACCAGTAAATATTTTTTTCATAATTTTACTTCACAGATTACAGACATGCCATTCATTTATTCCCATCATGTCAATTTCTCTCTCTGACAATTGATTGTAAAGGAAAAGTCAATTTATCACCACACACTATGTTTACTTTCCAATATCAAGCTGCTTTACAAATCTAATAAAGAAAAATGTGCTAGTCAGGTTTTGTTGAAGAATATCTTCGCATCTTGGCTTCAAAAGACTGCATTGTGAATATCCTTTAGTGTATCTCTTCTTCATCTGTCCATTTAACAGTATCAGTCATCATACACACATTGCTGTGTTCCTGGATTTTATTCTGAATTTGGTTATTTTTTTCTGCTTAGTACTGTTCTGTTTCATTGTGAAACTGCTTAGTAGAAGCAGGATGAACATGCAGAGTTAGTATGTTTGAAGGAATCAACACTCATTGGTCATGTCTTACAGTGAAGGCACATTCACATTCAAGGTAAACTTATTAGCCTACACATACCTACACATCAAATCTTAGCAGTTGGTTCTGGGTTACACCACTGCCTCCAACTTGGCAGACAGAAGGTTTGATTTATTAGCTTGGCAAGCATGCCACACTCTAAAAATAAGAGTCCTTGGGCAAGACTCCCAATGCTACATTCTTCTCTACCCTGTAACCTGAACTAATTGTGCCTAACCCTGGATAAGTGTCTGCCAAATATGTGAAGGTAAAAGATTTCATAAGCAAATGACATATTTAAAATAGCTAAACTAACTAAAGATACATCATGGGCATTGAGACACAGCTGTGGATGGCACATACAGGTACAAGGAAAGCACTAGATGAAACTTTGTAAGTAAGACTTTGCAAACTAGAATGGAACTGTAGGATCCCCAGTTCTGATGGATCGCCTGGCAGATGCCTGAGCCAGCTGACATTACTTAGTAGTGCTGGGGAGAGAGTGCCATCTTACCTGGCCAGAAAAAGCACAGCCAATCCTCAGATCATAATGACAGAGCCTTAGTCCGCTGAGCCACTCAGGGTTGCAGTTATGCTGATACATTAAATTCAAAATGAAATATTCAGTAACACTTGATTTGAATATGCTGTTTTTGATGCTTTATAGATGCTCAACTTGCTTTACATTCAACTAATTGTCTATTAGAATGAACTTTATGCCCAGTTACCTGAAACGTAATCCCTAAACATAACCTCAACTTAAAACCTAAACCTAGCCCTAAATCTGGTCCTAACCCTAACCTTAATTTGTAACACTAACAGATAGTTTGTAAATAATGTGAACATCTGTAGATTATATATAGAGAGGGCAATAAATAAAGTGAGACCAAATATTCAAATAATTTGGATTTTGGGATTTCTGATTTTCTTGATTTACAGTATAAGTATTGATTAACTGTAAAACAAAAAAGGCTTGAAATGTCAATTTACATGTAATGAATTTACATAGAGTACCTTACCTTTTTTAATTAAATTATAAACAATTTACTTTTTCACATTTTTATGTGGCTCTGTGTAATAATGATGCCATTAAATCTGTTTACATTTGCATTGAAGGTGGATTTAGATTAGAATAAGGCATGGGATTTAGATGGTTTTTTAGCCTAGAACAACACTTCTAAGCAATGCCATGTATTTCATATGAGGCAAAGAATGGAAGCAATAAAGCATCTGACTGGAAAAGGTGACTCTTTTACTCAAGACAAAGTATGGGTGGAAAAGCCAATGTGGATAACTCATTAGTGTATAGTTACCTTAATTACACTCCTAAATGACTTTTACTGATATAAAGGTCATTCATATTTCAGCCACAGTGTCTAAACCACTCACTCTACATAGTGGGAAATCATTCAATCATTTTACTAATGTAAACAGGAGGATACCAGGAAGAGTTATTTATGCGCACCCTAGATATAATAAAGAAAAATGGGCTTGTCAGGCTTTGTTGAAGAACATCTTCCTGTCTTGGCTTTGAAAGACTGCATTGTGGATAGTGTATCTCTTCTTCATCTACTCTTTTAATGCACCAACAGTATCAGTCATCATACCCACATTGTTGTGTTCCTGGATTTATTCTGGATTTTTTTCTTTTTCTTCTTGGTACTCTTTACTTAACAATAGTTTCATTATAAAAATGTTTAGGAGAAGCAGAAGGAATGTGCAGAGTAGCTGATTTTAAGGACTCCCAAACAGTGAATAGTCATGTCTTATAGCGGCTGCAGGGAAGCCAGAGGAGAGCTCCATTTAGTGCTCAGTAACACACATTTAAAATAGATTTAGTAGACTTTATGTACACATTACTAATGTAAACAACAAATTTAAATATCACAAAGAGTAACATAACATCCCATCAAATGAAAATGGTTGCATGACAGTCATAAAAGTTAAGCGGTAACACTTTCTATGAAGCCTGTATTTATAAGCTATAATAAATGGGGTTATAACTCTTTATAACTTGCTAATAAGGCTTTGTAAGCATACTTATAAACTCCAATAATGCATCATAAGGCTCTAATTATATTGTGCATTGCTTTTCATATATTATTCTTCTTCCGCCGGATTTTTGACGCGCTTCTTGTCCCGCAGTTTTTGAGATATCAACACCGTTCCAACTCCAGATTGTTCTGTCCGATTGTGTGATCTGGGCATGTATACAGAATTTTGATTGGATTTGTGGTTTTCCTAAAAACTTCCTTAATCTGGGATTTTTTTCCCATAGAGAATGAATGGGGAGCAAAAATGCATGCTCATCTACTGTACTTCTGCTTGACTGACTTGCACCGTTTCGGATACACTGTGCCCCTGAGCACAAATTCACTGTTGTTTTGACCCGCACTTGTTTATTTGTCGTTTTATTGCCATCCCCTTAGGTCCCATAGCAACCGCCTTGGGTGCCATAGCAACCGCCTTGGGTGCCATAGCAACCACCTTGGGTGCCATAGCAACCGCCTTGAGGCCCATAGCAACCACCTTGGGGCCCATAGCAACTGCCTTGGGTGCCACAGCAACCATCTTGAGGCCCATAGCAACCACCTTGAGGTCCATAGCAACCGCCTTGAGGCCCTTAGCAACCGCCTTGAGGCCCATAGCAACCGCCTTGGGTGCCATAGCAACTGCTTTGGGTGCCATAGCAACGGCCTTGGGAGCCATAACAATGGCCTTGGGAGCCATAACAATGGCCTTGGGTACCATAGCAACCGCCTTGGGGCCCATAGCAACCACCTTGGGTGCCATGGCAACCGCCTTGGGGGCCATAGCAACCACCACAAATACGAAAGCATCACCTTACAAACCAACTGGGATACCTTAGCTTGTGGGCCATGTTAGCAATGCGCAATATCCTGCGTTTCCTTCAGGAAATGCACTTTTCTAGTTATATATTATAACTCAGGGTTTGATGAGTTATAAACATGTTAGAACATTATAATTCATTATAATACATTATAAATAAATTAGATTAGATTCAACTTTGCAAATGTGATTGCTAAAAGCAGTTCTAAAAGCCTTAGTTCAATTATCAAAACATTACAAACATTCCAAATCAATAACTTACACTGTGATGACATTTTGAATATTTATGTTTTTATAATTGTGATAAGGTCTTTATATCGACAAAGACCATTATGTTTGTAATGTATTATAATGAATTATAAACATCTCCTAACATTAATGTTATAAGAAATCAAACCCTGAGTTATACATAGAGTTTATGTATGTTTGCTTAAATACAAGCTTCATAGAAATTGTGGTATATTGTTTTCACAGGGCATGAAAAAGTCCAAATTGTTGTAAAATTCAACATAAATACATTCTACTCAACAATCTAATTCATGAAGGCTTGAACACTGGATGGAGGAAAAGAAACTGTTACCTTATGTAAAGATCTGTCTTTGGCTTTAGCAGTGTGAACTCTATCACTTCTAGTCAGTCACATATCTGAGAGCTAACATGACACCTCAACTGAAAAAGATGGAGCTCCTGTGCAGAGGGTTGATACCTGTCACACCATCAGAGGACTCACTGGGTGTGATATGGCTGAGAGGAAACATGTGTTAATCAATACTGCTGTGTCCTGCATCTACTTAAAAATCCCAATTAGCTTAAATTGAAATCACATCTGTCTGAGAGTCTGGAAATCTGACAGGTAAGAGGGGATGAACAGGAAATTGCAAACCCAATGGCCTAAAGCAGACGCAATGTTTCATGGCTGCTGTGTTGACTTACACATGCAGTCTCCATTTTTTTTTAATTCAGTGAATAGTTATTCAAATCATTCATAGTCCTGATGTAGAAGAAAATTAATACTATAGTTAGAAGTCTGTCATGGATTAAAAGAAAGACATATGAAGTTATATTAGTTAAGTAACTCAGTATTTTAAGGCATGAGTGTCCAATTTTATCTGCAAGGGCCTGTTGTGGCTGTAGGCTTTCATTGAAAATGTGCTGGAACAGACCTGATTCTACTTGTTTAGCATTAAAACAGCTGATGATGTGCACTGTTGGAGAAAAACTTCCATCCACCTCAGCCCTCTACACATAACAATGGCTACCTCCCACCTTGCATGATGTAGATTCATGAGTCAGTCTTAGTTTTTCTTGTATACCAGGCCTCTGTTTGATGTAAATAATACAGATTATGCTTATGTTCATTTCTTCAATAATAATAATAGTCATAACTCAAACTTGTTTTGGTTTCTCTTCAAGTTGGCAACTGATTGATTTCCCTGTAGTAATTTGAAGTCATTAGTAGCCAAAAGATCAAGGTCAGACTACCTTGATCATTATATTAAATAATAAAGTACACATATCAGTCCATAAAAGCATATTGTGGATTTTTTAAAATAAAATGATGTATAGAATTCAATAGTCTAGCATTTCTTACGTAAGATTGGACTGGTGTTGTACAATACTCAACATTAATACTAAGTGCATCATCCTAGCAGAGCTTCCTGACCTGCAGACTACAGCAAGTAATGCTGGACGAAGTACAAAAAGGCACTGAATGACATTAGCAAACCCAACAATGGACTCTTTTCTCTGCTGCCATCAGGGAGATGTTTTTGCACCCTGAAGATTAACACAGAGATAATGAGAAGAAGCTTCTACCCACAGGCAATCCGAACTCTGGACAATTACACAAACACGCGCACATACCCTGGACTATGCAAACACACACACATGCATACACATTTAGCACTTTATCTTGCACATTTACACCTACCACCCATGTACATTTCTATATGTGCATAATTTCGGGGGCAGCCATGGTCTAGTGGTTAAAGATCTGGTCTTGTGACTGGAAGGTTACCAGTTCGATCCCGAGACAGGATGAGATTGAAGTGCCAAAAAAGGTGGTGAAAACACCTAACCCCCTAACTGCTCCCCAGACGCCAGTGGATAAGGACTGCCCACCGATTCTCACAGCGTACTGTGTTCACTAGTGTGTGTGTGTGTGTGTGTGTGTGTGTGTTTCACTGCACAGATGGGTTAAATACGGAGGTCAAATTCTGTTGTGTGCAAAATCACACTGGCAAAAAGGTGAATCTTAATTTTAATCTTAATTTACCACCCATGCATACTGTACATTTTGCACATTATCTGCATATTGCACAAGCATTCTCTTCTTATCTCTCCTTTTCTTACATATTACAGTTATTATAGTTCTTTATTGTCTATTTTATGTATTATTATATTCTGTTATCCCCCCCACTTCTGTTGTTACCATGATGATTTTAACTGAAGTGAAAAAAGTGAAAACTTCAGTTACATGAATTTATAATTTTTCATTTATTTGTTGTCATATAAGTACATGACCACACTTTATGCACTGTCAGCAGGAGTTTGGATTTGGAAAAAATGTCACTCAAAGCAGTTCAAATTGAATTGAACTTAACTGCAAAAGAAAAGGTCAGCGAGGTCATGGTCAGATATGCCGAGACTGACCACTCAATAAAAAAGTTGAAAAAATTGAGAAAACAAAGTTAAGGCATGGCTGGAAAATGGTCCATGACTTGCTATAAATAGAGTGAGAGATGTAAAAGGCATGTCATATATGACATAAAGCCAAGGTCTGATAAACAGCCTGGGCTGCTCATCTTATTTGCTTTTCGCTTAAATCAAAGGATTTACGACACACAGATCTATAGTGATTTATTGCCACTTCCTCCAGCCCTTATGCCTTTAGCAGATGATGGTGTGCCCACTCTGGCAGCTCATTCCACCAAACTCTTACAGATGACCACATGTAATAAATACTTCCAGCAGCATGCTGACAGTCAGGCTCATTTGCAGAATATCAATTGCAGACTAGCTTTTTAATGTCAGTAATGAAGACAGAAAGCTACTGGTATTGGTTAACATGCGGTGGTTAGTGTGAGAAGTCAGCCACATTTTCAATTGGAATCTCCGGGGGAAAACAACACTCCATTTGCTACAGTAAATAAAACCTTGGACAGCCACCAAACAGGTGGAATAAGGTTGGTGCCAACTGCTGAGGTAGATGCTAGATTGCAGTGCTGTCTTGTTCTTTCCTTCCCAACACTTGAAGAACAAATGAGGAGGAATTACCAAGACACCAAAGCTGGAAATTGGGTCGCCTCTGACCCACTTTGTCATAATCAAAACCCTAGTCTGAGTAAGAATGGTCTCAGGGTCACATTGGATAAGTAAGCAGTATTTTGATTGTTGATATTGATGTGAATCCTGCAATCAGGGTTTGTGGCAAACAGCAGCAGTATTTTATATCATCAAAATAATTGATGATTGAAAAGTCATATATCACCAATGCACATTTAACCATTTGATGAATGACAACTGCAATGCAAAATGGCAAATCAAATGGAAGCATCTGTAATCTGACTTGCAATCAAGTAAAATTAAAGTCTGCAATAAAATTTTCTGCACTGCAGATTAATACAAGTCATCCAAACTATAAATAAATCCATATGGAATTATTTAGTAAGTGTTAAACAAACCAGAATATGTTTATATTTTACATTCTTCACAGTAGGCACCTCTTGCTTAGATGCCAGCTTTCTTGGCATTTTCTCAGTCAGCTTTATGAGGTAGTCACCTGGAATGACTTTCAGTTAACAGCTGTGTCTTGTCAAGAGTTCATGACTTGCATTTCTTGCCTCTTAATGTGTTTGAGACATCAGTTGTGTGTCTACTTTGAAGAATCTAAAATCTAAAACATATTTTGGTTTGTTTAACACTTTTAAGTTTACTACATGATTCCTTATGTGTTCCTTCATAGTCTGGATGACTTCAGTGTTAATTTATAATGTAGGGAAAAAAATTGAATGAGAAGGTGTGTCCAGACTTTTGACTATTACTGTATATGTGTGTGTATATTGTCAGTTCAGGTGCATGGATGTCAGAATGTCAGTCCTAGGTGCCCACTGGAAAAGGGGCGAATGAATGTCAGTTTACTTTCACTTTCTTCTTTACATTTTGGTGTTGAAAAACATTGGGGTTGCGGCACACTCTTCTGTATTTACATGTAATAAATGACAAGAAGTGTTTTTTTGACATATGCAGACAGGTAAAATTGTATCACTGACACAAAAGAAGGAATGCTTCACTAACTGTCTAGGTGTAAAGACCCTAGTCTACCAGAAGCCCTCATTAGTGCTAGAACCTCCAGAAATAACCCAACAACTGATCCAGCACAGACAGAGCTACTGTACCACATGCCATATCACCAAACAAAGTATGTAATGACATTTTACTGACATTAAATGGGAATTCTGTGCATGTACAATACAGTGACAGGCCGTCCATTTCACACCTAGACCTTCAGTAAAGCTCCATCTGAATCAATCTACCCCTCTATACTGTTCTCTCTGTGTGTTATGCACAGCTGGTACATTCACACAGATTAACAGCAAGCCAAACTCAATTCTCACGAGCCAGGATATGAACGCCTTGCTCCTTTATTTTGTCCAAAATGACAGGTGAAAATGCAAGTGAAACTACAAAACACTAAATAGGAAAAAACTTTAGTCCTTTACTATCACATCAAAGCTAATGCTAACTAGATTGACTATCCAATCAAGGGGTCTGAATACAGTGACATTTCCAGATGCCTGCTAGAGGGCCCCTATGACATAATCTCAAAATCTGATTGGTTGAAGCAACAGTTCCATCGACATTTATTTTGTGTTAAGAGAGCCTTCAGAATGACTTGTGAAGGCCTCAGCAGACATCTTTGACTTTGACCCTGCCTGGCAACAAATGATGGCTGAAATTTGATTGGTTAAATGCTTTAATATGAAAATACATGTCTGGAAACAGCACAACCATCGGAAAAGCTATAAAAGGAAGCGGACAAACGATTTGGAATTATTTAATAAGTATTCATGGACAAAATATAATTAACATCAGTTTGTGATTCAGATATTTCTTAGGCCAGCAGAGAAGGCCTTGCAGGACCTGATGGCTCACTCTGGTAGAATATAGAAATAAGTTATTATTCAAATGTACTGAATCTTTATTACTCAATCAAATTATTCAGTAGTTCAATATTACTACAAATCCAAAAAATTAATCAAATGTGCTGCAGTGAAAGGGTCTGTGAACTTATATTTAACAGTGGCCCAGTTTCTGTCAGATTTATTAAAAGAACCTTTAACATTAAACGTTTTGGAAATCAAAAGCTTTTGCTTCTGTAAACAGTCAACAATACATACATACATACATACACATTGTACTTACATAGCGCCTTTCTAGACACCCAAGGACGCTTTACAATCAACACACTCCATTTACACACACTCCGGTGAGAAGCGGCAGCCAGTCGCGCACAGCGTACTCTCAACCGGAAGCGACCGTCCACCTGGAGGACTGCATCGAGCACTAGGGGGATCACCCAGGACAGAGTGCCAACCATATCTGGGCATACATACATACATTCATTCATACACACCAGGGTAATTTTTTTTTTTTTTAGAGTATCCAATCCACCTGATCTCCATGTTTTTGGACTGTGGGAGGAAACCGGAGACCCCGGAGGAAACCCACGCAGACACGGGGAGAACATGGAAACTCCGCTCAGATACGGACTCGAACCCAAGACCTCAGCGCTGAGAGGCGAATGTGCTAACCACTAAGCCACCGTGTCGCCCTTAAACAATAGTCTTGCTTAATCTACATGCTCACATTTTGTGACTTGCAAATTGAATTCCGTATTTATGAAGAGAATAACTGAAAAGTTAATGAGAGTTTGACTCATAATTCTGACTTGAATACTTCAGTTCATGATGGATGCAGCAGTGAAAGCTGTGGCTGCAAATAGGCTACGAGATATGAAGGACAATGAGCAATGTTATCTTATTTATAATTAAATTGAATCTATTTTTTTTTCTTTCGATTATGACTATTTCCGTCGCTCCAGTGTTGGAAAAGCTCCAAGCTAATGAGAAACTTGCATTTCTCTATTTACTTTGCTGGAGGCCAGGCTTTACATTCATACTATTTATTTTTAAATAATACTTCTCATTTATTTATTTATCCACGACTCCCACCTTCTGAATGCATTTGTTTAAATTCTGATCATTTGTGTAATATCATTACTTTTTTCACAAATTCTGTGGCTTTATTGTCATGTTCTCGGGTTCCTGTTTCTTATTTCAGTCACACACACAGGCACATCAAATGGCAAGTGTTACTGTAGCCTGAACCTCCTCATTAACATTTTTATCTTGTGCATCAGCAAGTATGGTCATGGAAGTTGATATCTGTTCACTGCATGCTTCATCATCCATATTTCTGCTCCATAGACTTTTATGAGATGCAGGAGGTGCTGAATACATATGCATGTATCACCTGATTAGTCATAAAGCAGCTCTAAAAGTGTCCAGAGTAAGGTGTGGGTTGATGGCTGTGTATTGATATTTGTGTAAATGAAACAATAGAAATGATATATTTGAATGTATTTACAAATGGAAATTGAAGTACCGCCATAACTTTTATATTAGCTCAGCAGGTTTTGTTCTCTGCATTGTCATTGTGAATAATATAGAATAGTTAAAAAGTAGTAGTGTTTAGAAGGTTACATGACACCTATGCATATAAGCTTCTTATTACATAAATCTACATTCCTGTACATCTGTGATAAAGC
>BRDA01079522.1:0-38567 GCA_036984385.1 Crenuchus spilurus
AACAACCTCAATAAACACTATTAATCACTAGAATAGGAGATATTAGTCCACAAACAACCTCAATAAACACTATTAATCACTAGAATAGGAGATATCACTCCATAATCAACTTCATTAAACCCTATTAATCACTAGAATAGGAGAAATTAGTCCATAAAAAGCCTCAATAATAATAATAATAATAATAATAATAATAATAATAATAATAATAAATAAACATTAATAATATAATATAATTATAAAGATAATATAATTATATATAAATAATAATAACAAACAAACTCCCCTAATAATCACTTGAATAGGAAATATTAGTCCAAAAAACTCAGTATACATTATTACACTCTAAATGAATCATGTCCAATCTGTACATGGAAGCTATTTATTAAAATACAGTCTGTGTTCTTCAGAATCAGTGTAAAACATAGTATTGCAATACTCAAGTGTATTAAAATGTACTTAGACACTCCTATTGTTGCTAAGTCGCACCATTTTAAAATGTTCCTCTTTGAAATGTGGAGGCAAATTTTGATATTTGACTTCAAAAGGTTAATAATCCTATTGCTAATTCTCCTGCATATCTCATCAAACATCTGCCATTTCAGTCTCCAACATGAGCCAATTATGGTTACTAATAATATTACCAGCCTTATGCCCCATGTGTGTGAGCAGATTGAATCTGAGAGTGTGTGAGTGTGAATCTCAGCTAAACCTTCTCTCTCATTTCACACGATGAACTCATAAAGTATTCATACCAGACACACTTCTAATTCTGTGCCCTTCTTTTTTGGTTCAGCATCACTTTTCCGTTTAACCTCTTAAACTCCGGTGCATTTTTTTTTTATTTTCCATCTGCCCAAATCTTAGTGTTTTTATACACTGAAAATATGGAATAAACACAAAATATTTTGTATTTAAATAAGTTTTTTTTATAAAGATCCTTTCAAACAATCAGAAAAAAATATTTGTAATACAATGTCATTGTCAGTATGTGGGTGCTGGAGGAGACGGGATGCAGTCGGGTTCTAGGAAATAAGGTTTATTACAAAAACAAACAACTGTGGCTACAAAAAACAAACAAATACTGGATATGGCTATGATGATGAATGCAATACAAGGTTGACATAATGTGACAAGAGTGACAAACATTACGGTGGAAGCTAAATAGCAATGTATGTTTAACATATAATGAGACAGCAGGGCTGTACATTGATGTGACGCAACTGGAGGTGAAGACATGTCTTGAACAATACACCTGGAAGATGCAAAGAAACAGAGCACATGGAGAGTAGATAGCACATGGCAAATGTAAACAAATGAGGCATGTGGACAGAGGCGGAGCCACGGGCGCGGCAAATGGCGGGAGGGTCACAAAGACATACTGACAATTTACTGCTGAACTAAAAATGTTGGAGCTTTTATATTTAGTCCTAGAAGCCATATATTTTAGGCTGCGGAGCAAAACTGAACCTGAGTGCTCAGTTCTATTTGTTTGGGACTCAAACATCAAAAATCAACAAGTATTCTAACTGAATATTTGACAGATGGTTGACTTGAAGCAGAATCTTTCATCAGAAGCTCAAAATAGTATAAAAATGTTTCAGGTATCATATGACTCCTCCCATTTGTGTGGGTCTTAGAAAAGAAGAAAGCAATGAAGCTCTGAATGTGAGAGGATGCTGTGTATTGAACACAAAGAAAACTGTTTTAAATGCTAACCAAAGCTTAAATTGTTTAGGGCCTTTTGTGATTATAAAGCATATTTGATAATTACCTTCTTCCAGAAGTGTTACATTGAACTCTGATGGACACAAAGGTTGTTGGAATGGCTCCACTCTGCTCCAAACTTGCTGATACTAGATGTAATATATGAGGGTGAGCGTTAGAGGAGACATAAAGTGAACTGATTTTCATTCCCCTATGGATTAACTAGAAGCAAGCTTTCATTAACTCCCACCATGAATCTAATTACTTCCTATTGGGAGTCATTAAGGACCTTCAGTGTACCTGGGCATGAAGTGTGGAGGAACAAAGTGAATTTATTTCCCAATCTTACCCCTCCTTGCATCTGTCTTCTAAAGCATGCTGTAAACGGCGCAATAACAATGGACCTCATTCAACAACTGTTCTTTAGAAGAAGTTTCTTCTTATGCAGTTTTCATAAAGAATATAAGCTTTGTCTTTTCTTATTTTGGTGATTTTATGTAAGAACAGAACCTACGCCCACTCAAGAGCTCATTTAGGGACATTTGAGTGCAAAACGATTAGTGAACACATTTTCTTCATTTCTACAGTATACAGTTCTAGGATTTAATTTATAATCATATTTAAGAACAAGTTTAAGAAAATAATGAGGCACAGTGATCATACACTGGACACAGTGCTAGTACACATAGAGCCAAATCCTGTGCTATGAATCATATTACACAATGAAGATTTTCTTCATGCAAATGAATGACAATATTTGGTTTGGAACATGCATCAACTTCTTCTGAAGCTAGAACCTCAGCATATTCATGGGATCGTCAAGTTAAAAGAGTGTTTGTGGTTTGTTTTGCCATTATTGCTTCTTTTTTGTTGTACTTGGTCTGGTAACATAATAGTTCTTCCATAAAAACTCGGGAACAGGAGTGAGGGAATAATTGTATTTTAATCTGCATTAGAATGTATGATACAAATGAATGATGAATCATAAAATACAGATTTATAAGATGTGATGGAATCCAGATATTAGCCCCTTTGAGCAAGCCAAAAGTGACAGTGGCAAAAAAAGTCCCTAGGGCTAGGAGAAAGAAACCTTGAGAGGATCCAAGGCTAAATATGGAGAACCCATCCTTCTTGGGCCGATCTGGATTCAAGTATATTAACAGATAGAGATTAATTCAGTATTATAATCTTTGGCTTAGGCCTTGTCCAAAGCTCAAGTCTTGCAGCATTCAGACTCCTGCAGATAGTGATGGATGGCATGACAGAGCCTACCCCCTTGGGCAACATGATTGGGACTAACCTGGTGGAGGTGGGGAGGAAGGAGCGTGACATTGATGCATTGTCAACTGAAATCGATTGAGCGGAAACAAGATGCTTCCTTGTAAAGTTGAGTAGTACTTGCGATTCATTTGAAAGCCAAATGAATGAGTGACGTAATGTTGGCTTAGGTAAGAACTGACGAGTGCCGAAGTATTACGTTTTTATTGCAGACCTTTCGTTTCTGCTTCCACTGGTCACATTCCAAGCTTTCAGTTAACAAATGTATGAAGGGTTTAGTAACACTCAGGGAACCTTTCTTGAGGATTAAAGGTTCTTTCCATTGTGAAAGGGTTCTTCACATTGATGAGGAATGTGTTGTAGATGGTTATATACAGAACCATTTTTAAATGGTTCTATATAACCCCCAAAAGGGTTCTGCTGTAGTTATGGGATCAAGCTTGTAATAATAGGGTTCTTTGAGTGTTGATAGTTCTATAGAACTATAAAGGACCAAGATTTCTTTTAAGAGTGTATATTAAACTTTTTTATATATTGTTTTATAGAATCATCAGCCTGGGTAGGTCATGACTGAAGTGCCCTTGAGCAAGACACCTACACCCAACTGGTCCCCGGGCACCGTGGATAGGGCTGACCACCGCTTCGGGCACATGTTCTCACAGCCTACTGTGTTCACTAGTGTGTGTTTCCCTGCATGGATGGGTTAAATATGTAGATCAAATTCTGTTGTATGCAATCACATTGGCAAAAGTTTAATCTAATCGAATGATTTGTTGATGCACTCCACTAGTCTGTTACTGCTGGATGAAGTTACAAAGATTGACTTTGTAGACCACCCATCTTCTTTTTGATCACAATCCAGAGGTTTTCAGGTCTGGAGATGAGTTTTAAACTTTTTGCAGAACACTCAAAGCTCTTTGACATTTGGGACAGACAGAGTTTCCTCAACCACCACCAATGGTCAGCATCCACCTGTCGCCTGCAGGACTCTGACCACACATTAGTTATTAGACAGAGAGGTGAGGAGAGACTGAGCCAGTTTTTGAAGATGGAGATTATTAGGATTGGGACATTTTAGCCAGGACATCAGGGTAACAGCTCGACTCTTTTATAAGAAATGACCAGGGATCTTTTTCTGACCTCAGAGAATCTGAACCATCTAAATGATGCCACAATTTATACAGAACACTGTTACCATCACTGCACTGGAGAAACACAAGACTGCTAACAACAACAACACTTCCAGCCAGCACACAAGCTTTTTCTTTGATGTCACCCATCCAAGTACTTACCAGACCCAGACCTGCTTAGCTTCTGTGGATTTGCATGTTATGTTGTGCAGATAATATGGCTGCTAACTAACATGAACATGTCAATTTTCATCATGTTCATTCTACATGCACTAAACACTGACAGACATGCATTTCTTTGGGCTTTAATGTTCTCTGCCATCTTTAATATGTGACCAAAACCAAAACATGCCCCAGAATCATTTGTAACTCTGCAGCTCTTTTGCTCATGATGGCTCATACGAGACTCAATCTCTCATTTTCACTCGACATGATTCTGACTGTGACCTAATTTACAAGCACTTAGGGCTGAGTCTGTGCACGGCTGCACTCCCCAAGCCCATCAGCGCTCAGAAATGGAAAGGGTATCTACTGGCCCATCTGACTTATTTATGTAAGCACCCAACAGAAAACCCTGGCTGGATGAACAATGCCGCCCAGCCGGTCTTCACAGGCAACATGACCTCAGATAACCTCCACATATAGTCAGCATTCATTAGCCAACTCAGCTGAGCACAAACAGGCCCATTTGAGTTTGTTTGCTTTTTTTTGTTCTTCCTCGGCGCGTGTTGCTTGAGGTTTATCCGTGCTTCAGTCTTAGAGGCTGCTTCATGCATCTATAATGGTAACTCTTATCTTACAGTGGGCTTCACATGTTCTTTCCCTGTTGTGGGATCTTAGGCAGAATAATTTTATGTGTTGGCAGCCAATTGACCCTCCCATTCGTTGACTCTCTCTATCACTTGTAATGTCTCTGACTCTAGGAGGGTACAGACTAACACAGGCCTCCTCTGATGCATGTCAAGTCAAGCTCTGCCTCTTTTTGAACTGCTGCCAATACATTGTTTCCGGGCAGCTGACGCACTTGGAGGAGAGTGCAGGATTCCCAGTTCTGATGGATCGCCTGGTAGACACCTGAGTTTCTTACTAGTGCTGGGGAGAGAGTACCATCTTACCCGCCTGGAGAAAGCATGTCCAATTTTGCTCTCTCGGGTCCCGCCTGCCGACGGCAAGCAGCATATCCTGGGATTGCATCACTTGGGGCCTATTTTTAAGGCATTTAAAAGATCTTCTTATCTAAAAAGACTTCCCTGTGTACCCAGGAATGATCCCGGGCTAGTTAGTATAGGATACAATCCAGAAGAGTCTTCAGTCGTCAGTTGAAGCTTAAGTGACTCTGCCGTTCCACCATTTAGGTGCAAGCTTCATTCAGAGTTTTCTTAAAGCTTCATAATTTTGTAAATTGGACCATTACATGAGATCTGCACATTGGATTCTGTGTCTATAGTTTACCTTTTTGAATGAAATAATGAACAAAAATGAACTTTTTCAACCATCCATCCATTATCGTATACACTTAATCTTGATCAGGGTCGTAGTTAGTCCCTACCCCCACACCAGGCACAGGGCAGGGCATTACAGACCATCCTAGCCAAGCCCAGGACAGGGCGCCAATCCATTGTTGGGCACACACACACACAGAGACACTTTTAGACTACCCAATTAACCTTATCTCCATGTTTTTAACTGGCAACTCCACCCAGATTGGGACTTGAACCCAAGACCTCAGTGCTGAGAGTCGAAAATGCTAACCATCAAGCCACCAACCAAACCTTTTCATGATATTCAAATTTTTTAGGAACATTATAGGAAAACGATGGTGATAAATGTAAATCATTGCAATGATCATCAAAGACAATAAGCTTTCAAAGGTACTTAACACCATAATAAAGATTCAAGTTCTTTACTGCTTTCTGTTCTATGAGGCATGCCGAAGAGTTGGGAAAGAACAAGCAGGTGTTTGGAAAAATAGAGCCTGCCAGGAAAAAAGCAAAAGTGTGTTTTTCAAGTGCAGACTTTATGTTTGCTAATGCAGTCGACTGTGGTAATCCATGGGAGATATAAAGTACAAAATCCATTTGAAAGCTAAAAGTCACACCAGTTTAAACTACTTGTTTAATGACTTTGCTTTCCACTTTTGGCTTAAAATGCAATTAAGATCACCTCACCTTGAGAGGGGTCATTAAAGATGTGCATTTTGAGATTTGAATTCCTCAAAACTCTTCTACATTCAATAAAAATTAGCTTTAAATAAATCAAGTGTCATATATACAAGCACTAGCATGGGGCCCCGAGTGGCTCAATGGACAAAGGTGCTGTTACTATAATCTGAGGATTGTGTGTTCGAATCCCGATCATGCTGCTTGCCATGGGCAAACGGGACCCGAGAGAGCAAAATTGGCCATGCTCTCCTTGAACGGGTAAGATAGCACTCTCTCCACAGCTCTGCTAAGTAATGTCAGCTGGCTTGGGCATCTGCCAGGCGATCCATCAGAACTGGTGATCTGCGCTTTCCTCCGAGCGCATTGACTGCCCGGCGGCGATGTATCAGCAGCAGTTAGAAAAGAGACGGAGCTTGAATTCACATGCATGAGAGGAGGCCTGTGTTAGTCTGCACCCTCCTAGAGTCAGAGACATTTCCAGTGATAGGGAGAAAATCTTTTTGCTGCTCTTTGCTGACATCATGATGCTCCTCCTCCTTCCTCCTCACCATCACCAGTGTGATACTGGTTCTGTTGTCTAGGGGTTGGCTCCACCTCCTGACTTCATCAACTCAGCATAATCTGTTATATCCTGATGCTCCAGGATGAGTCTTAAACCTTTCAATCTTTATTAATAACTTTTAAATAAATTGAATTATGTAATAAAATCTGTATTGTTCTTATAGTTATATCTCTGAATCTTCATGACAGAACTTCAGTTATAATTAGTGTTGATTTTTTACATTCAGTTCTTTATTGATGTTTAAGTCCCGAACAAATAGAACTGAGCACTCAGTTTGTGTCCTGCTGAAGTGTGCCCTCTTGTGGCAAAAATCTGAGCCTACATAATGTCCCTTCAGTGCTGTGCAGACTGAAATAAATTATTTCTGGGACAAAAAATCTAAAATCTTTGACATTTTTAATGTTCAGATGTAAATTCTAAGCTTGTGTTATTATATTACAAATCACAACAGCATACAGAAATAATCAACAACAATTACTACTTACTACCTCCTCACTGGGCACAGGACAGGGCATTACAGACCAAGCCCAGATCAGGGTGCCAATCCATCACTGGGTGCAGGTATTGGATGATGCAAATAATATTGCCATGAGGACAGGTTTTGAAAGGGTTAAACTGACATATTATTACATAACACTGGGACTTGTAGTATGTATATTTTGAAACACTTTGAAGGGTTTATCACCATGCAGATGACACAAATAAAATGCATGTCTTTCTCAGAGGTCTACAATAAGTTCCTTGCAACTACCAGGTCTAGACAATGAAATTGGTCCCCGGGGAGATATAAATGCTGACTCACTTCAGCCTTGTTAGTGTGTGGAGAAACAGGCAGTGTGGCGATGTTCCCATCTATCATCCTCCATGTGATTCTATAATGACCCGCTCCACTGCCTGCGAACATCAACAGCGGCTGCAGCAGAGAGAGATGTACTGCTGCTCAGTGCAGGGGGGCTTCAGCTGCTTTACTGCTCCAACTGTCTCACTGCTGTCCCACTAAACCTGGAGTCTGAAAGCAACTGATGGCTGATACTGAATCATTGGTGAAAAAGAGACTTTTATCCAAACAGATGAAGACCATCTCAGTGTCAGATAAATGCATGGAAATACATCGCTGTGTTGAGCTGTGTGAGCAATAGGAGCAGTAACCAAGACCTTCAGTCTCTCTCTGTGCAGAGCATCCTTGAATAGTGGTCCGTGCTGCCATGGAAACCTGTTATGAACTACCATCCACAGGGCCGTGTGAGGTCATTTCAACAGCTTTTTCTGCATGAAAATGACCCTACATGTCCAAATGTTTATGGACACTCCTTCTAATGAGTGCATTCAGGTACTTTAAGTTGAAACAGATGCACAAATACAGCTTGTCTTGTCCCTGTAGAGAAGTACTGCCAATAGAATAGGACTAAACATGAACCTGTTGGCATCACGACTAATGCCAGTTGTGTTAAAGGGGTATAACCACATTGACCTGTGGAGCAGAGGAACTTTGTTCTCTGCTCTATCTAGTACTTTTGGGATGAGTTAGAAATGACATGGTGGTGATCATCTAACATCCTGAAAACTCTTGAAAACTCAACCTGAAAACATACACTCTTAAAAACTGGTTCTTTGGTAAGGGTACTGGTTCTAAGGCATGGTAAGGGCATAGTAAGGGCATGATCACTCAAAGAACCTTCTGAATGCCTAAAAGATTATTTACGTTTCAGAAAAAGGTTCTTTACATGTGTATTATTGGAATTATGCAATAGTATGTTGACTTTAGTGGTATATTTGGTTAGTTTTAGGTTATATGTTGTTCACCGCTGATTCATTTTGCTGTGGACTCAATACAACAGCATTAATAATAACAACAACAATAATAATAATAATAATAATAATAATAATAATAATAATAATAATAATAATAATAATAATAATAATAATTGTTTACTTTGTAATGCCATAAAGGTTCTATGGTTTCTATATAGAGTGTACCCTTGATTTCAGAAGGACCACAGAAAGTGCAAGTGTCCCGATATGTTTGTACAAAATACAGTGTATTTTAGCTTCCAGTGGAATCTTTAAGGTAATGGAAATTCTAGCAACACCATGGAGTGAGGTGTTAATTTAAGCCGTTAAGTGTAAGTACACTTACTGTATGTACAAGTGCACGTTCTTAAAGATGAAGTAGTTGTATGTGGCTTAGTTAGTTAAAGTGCTTGTGTAGTAAACAGGAGCTTCTGGGTTCCAATCCCAGCAGTGCCTTGTCAAGAATAATCAGAATCAGAATCAGCTTTATTCGCCAAGCATGTTACACACACAAGGAATTTGTTTCCGGCTGTTGTTAACTCTCTACAATTTACAGACAACACAATATACAGACAAAACAACCTAAACAATGTACAAGTTTGTATAATAAATAAATTTGCATAGTTGCAGAAAGTGAAAATACAGTGCAGGATAAATAATTGAGTGATGTTAAATAAGATGCAGTTACAGTACTATGGTATTATGGCATGAATAAAGTGCAGTGTGGCAACTAAACACAAAACAACAGTACACAACAGTTCAGTTTTTGTTATTAATGAGTTTGATGGCATTTGGGAAGAAACTTTTACAGTGTCTGTTTGATTTAGTGTTCAGAAAAAAGAAGGGTGCACTTCAAGCAGTATTGTGCGTAAGAGTTGAATTTACTCCAATCAGCCAGTGGTAGGGAACCAGGTTCTATAGAACCTATGCTGGTTCTATCCCCTGTCCCTGACAGGATATCACTGAAGGGCCCTTGAGCAGGACACCTAACCTTCAGCTGATACCTGGGCCCCATGGATAGCGCTGCCCACCACTTTGGACACTTTCAGTAACATGTTCTCCAAAAATGGACAAAACAAAAAATGTTTCACTTAATGTAGTTTTTGTTCCTTCATTGTTTTCTTTTTCTCATAAATTATACACTTAAAAAATTCAAGGGTTCTTTAATAAAGAAAATGATTGGTTCTGCTATTATTATGACGTCAGCCTTGGAACGGAACCCATTTTGGTGCTACATAGAACCATTTTCAAAAGGCTTTTATATACACTCTTAAAATAAATGGTTCTTCAAGAGTTCTTTGGTAAAGAACATGGTTCTACTGTATATAGTGCATGAACACAAAAAGGATCTTCAGATTGATGAGGAATGTGCTATAGATGGTTCTATATAGAAGCCTTTTGAAAAGCATAATGATAGCAGAACCCTTTTTGGGGCTATACTGAACAATTTTCCAAAACGTTCTATGTAGAACCATCTACAAAACATTCCTCAAAAGTCAGAAGAACCATGCAAAGAACCCTTTGGGTTCTGTGAGTGTTCATGGTTCTATATAGAACTGACTTTAATGAGTATATTTCTTTGTTCTATGCATGTTTTTATTTGTGTGATAGTGTTTATTAATGATAACACTTGCTCGAATGAAAGCAAACCAGGGATAAGGAGTCCCCCTAGAATTGGTCTGAGGTGCAGACTCCAGCAGGGGGTGGGTTTTCGGGGCTGCTCTGAAAATTGTGACTGCATTTCCAAATGATTGTTACCCCCACCGAACCCCTTGGCTGACGATTGTCAAGAGGAGACCCCCCAAGGTCCAATTCCCCCATTAACAATGAATTAATATTATTATATAAATGTACAAGTGCCCGCCCGTAAGCACAAGACATTTGCGTGCCAACATTTGCCACCATGCTCTCTGAAGCAGAGCTCGCCATTTTGTTTGCCTTTAACAATATGACATTTCACGTTGTGTCATTGCGCATGGCCGCACTGACATCCCTGCAGGAAAGAAGGTTACGGTGGACTGTGCTGTCTCATCCTGAAGACTTGTTTTGGAGCATGTGTGGGTGCTGTTAGATGGACGAGCTTTCTTCTCTGATGGATTGAGTGGCATTAGCAGGTGGAGCAGCCGAGCACACTGCAGGAAACCAGCTCTGTACTGCACTACATAATAGAGCCAGTCAGAGCAGGCAGGCTAGTCTGTGCAGAATGTAGGTGAAAGGGCGCTTGCTCACTCTCTCTCTTCCTCTCTCGTTTTTTTTTTTCTCTTGCTCGCTCGCTAGTTCCTCACCGCATAGTGAAGAGTGGGGGAAGGGAGGCTGTAGTGTACAGAGAGGGGCGGGAGAGAGACTACCACAATATCAGCTTACACTGAAGACGCTGCGACATGTTTTGTATGTTTGAGCGAGCCGCATTGTATGGGCCACGTGCACGTACGTGTACGCACAAGCACGTGCACCAAAAGCAATGGCTCTTTTGGGAATTCCCAGACAAGAAAGAAAGGAGGAGAGATAAGTGGAATCACACCAGCCGGCATTAGTGCGAATGCCCGTGTGCCATATTACAGCTCAACTCGTTCAGTGCTTTTGTGTGGACTGGATTAAGATATTAATTCCGATAAAAGTGAAGCAGTTGTGCTGTCATAGACAGTAAACTCCTGGCCAAAACCAATGGGCCAAACCCAAAATATAATCTCGTAATTGTCTAACAAGTATAATGGTCTAATATTTGGTAATCTGCCACACCCGTTGTAAACCACAAGCCTGGAAACAAGCTCCTAAATAAAAGCAGGACTGACATTTATTATGTAGTCTTGTGAGTACCAGCATAAATGAGTGAGAGCATCTGCACCAATAAAAGCTAAATATCATGCAGGTATTGCTGCAAAATGGTTCTGTATGGAACCACGAACACTCATGAAGAAAGGGTTCTTTCCGTGATGAAAGGGGTTCTTCAGATTGATGAGGAATGGGCTGTAGATGGTTCTATATATAGACGCCTTTTGGAAAAACCCCAATAGGGTTCCTCTATTATAACAAACTTGACATCATAAGAGCAGAACCCTTTTGTCTTATATATAACCATTTTCAAAAACATTCTATAGAACCATCTAGAGCATCAATGCAAATGAAGAACCATTTCACCACAAGAAGGGTTCTATGAATAGTCATGGTTCTATATAGAACCATTTTCTTTGAAAATTATAGAGAATATTTCTTCAGCTCAAACTAGCCTGGAAACAGTCCTTAGCTCATCATCTGTTTTAACATGTTAACATTGAGTGGAACTCTTATTTCTGATGCTCACGTTTAGCCACAGCTTAAGGCTGGCTCACATTACAGGATAATAGGACCAATTTTGAGGCTGATTTGCTTGTAAAACGTCTTCCAATTTCAGGGTGATTGAAATCTGTTATCTTCCCATATGATTCTGTAGTGCGAGGTGTCAAATATCCAGTCTTTACCTCTCTGATCTTCTCCCAGCACAGTCAGGGCTGCACCCCATTGAAAATCATACATATTAAACATGTTGAGTATTTAGACTCAGTGTCCTGTGGTGTGGGGTGGACACAGATTCTCTGATATAAAACATGATGTTGACATCCTGATGGAAAGACCCTGGACCACTCAGCTTAGCAGAACTTCGCTGTCATTCACCATGTTTATTTACATCTAAGAAAGATTTCAGGGCTCAGAACAGTTGGTCAGGGGTGTTACTCATAAAGTGTGTGGTGTTGCAGTTCAGTACAAGTTGTTTAGTCTGGGCACTTTTAAGACTAACAACAATCAAGGACAGAAAATCTTTTGAAAAATGTTATGTGGTGATGTGTTTCATCATTTATGATTTTTAAAATCCAGTAGTGTGAACCAGGCTTTAGGTATTTAAGAAAATGAAAGGCAAAGACTATCCCTTACTATTTAATTTATTTGTTTAATTAATGCTTTTTAAAGGACTGATTACTTGCTACAGAGACTGAGAAAAGCTTAATATCTTGCCAATTTGGTCCAGGATTGTATATCAAAACATATTTATTGTAAGTATTTGTATATTTCACGCAGTTACAGCAGAGACCCTGTAGATTAATGAAGGTTCTAGCTTCTAGTTTTTATATTGTAGGTTTTATGCAGTATGCTTCACTGAATTTTATGCATTTATTCTTGTAATAAATATTTGAAAATGGGCAGTTTGTCCATATATTATACATAATACAGTGTAGTGGATGTATTTTTCATGTGCAGCCTACTCAGAATAGCCTTTGCAGTGGTTGTAACTGGGGTTCGTTTATTGCACCAACATGTTTGATATAGAACGTCAGCTTATGAGGGTTTCTTTGCAATCAGATATGATTTTTCTTTATTTTTTCATGGAATGGTTTTCACAGGCTGTCTGACTGCTTTGACGTGCACACATGGGTGAAGTCTCTTGATGTTTTCCTCCTTCCCCCACCCATCCTTCCATCTTTCGCTCTCTGATTAATTCAGGCACAGTGGAATGACCCCGTCTGATCTGAGATCTGCTCAACCCCTCCCCCTCTTCACTTTCATCTTTCATTATAAACCAGCCATGTTTCAACAGGAACTACTCTGATGAACCTAAAAAAAATCCTGCATGTCATTTACATCAACCGAGCGGTCTGAGTCACATACTTTCGCCGAGATGCCGCTTCTCTCCAAGGCAGGATGCGAGCCAACAAAGGCCTCTGGTCATTTCCATCCTCGTGTGTTTAGATGAAGCCATAATACAGCGAGTCATTTCATTTTCCTGATGTTTTTTTTTTCATCACACTCTTGATTTTCCTCAGAAGTTGCTTCGTTTGGAGTGAGCCCTGACACTGTTGCTAAGGAAACGTTGGCACTGGTTTTTATTGGCTAAGCTGTATCCAGGCAGTCAGACAATGCGAGAGCATCATCGGCACTGTTCTCAGCACAGATTCGCTACCAAAAAAAGAACAAACGGAAAGAGAGAGAGAGAGCCCCGAGTGTCCTCTTTATACCTTCACCTTATACTGCTTAAGCAGTGTGTATTTGAAGATTATGTCAGGTCTGTAGGCGGTACATACTGGCTATATACAAATATGATACAAAGTGTCCCGTTTGCTTCTTTATCCAAGTGACTTAATGCTAATGAAGATCTGGCGATTAAATGTATCTGAATGTATCTGAGTCTGTGTGAAAAAGACTGACATGCAGGTAGACAGGTGTTCATTTTTGATGACTGATATCTGCGGCTGTCGGAGTGGAGGCCAGCGCCCCTCCAGCCATCTCCATCGGTCGCCTGCCACTGCTTCAGTTGTTCATGTGGACACAACACGGAACTTTGGTTATTTCACCCTGATAACTGTGCAAGAATCCATGTATCAGTGTACAGGAGGAAGGATTCATGGTGTGAATATACTGGATTTCTACATGCATAAATAAGCGAGGACACTAGTCAGTTGCAGCAGAGTGCAAAATCATCATCAAGGCCAAAGGATATGATTTGACTGATGTTCTAAAGGGCATGATAACAAGGTACTAGGCAAAGAGTGGCCATTAACTTTGAAGGATGTTCAAGAGTCACCATATTGAACCAGAAGTAAAGTGGTACAAAACAAATGATATACCACAGTAGTCCAGGAAGCCTATTTAATGAAGACAGGAGCAATGAGGACCATTGAGTAAACACTCAGAGCCAAAAGGGCGGCTATTCCCACTATGCCACTAGAGGTAGGTGGTCATATTTTGATATGACTGTGTATATATAAATACATACACTGATTCCCTAGTTTATTAGGTATATAACTTACACAGTCCCAGGAACACTGCCATGCTGGAAACAGCCCACCACCCAAAAAATATCTGGTCCTATAGTCATCCCTTTCCATTGATGGTTGGGGTAAAGAGGAGCTCATATATTGCAGCTGCATATAATTTGCCTTCAAGACTACACACATGTGGCCTTCAACAACGTTCATGTCTCTGATGTTGTATATATACTGTACAGAGTGGTTCCTTTCCACTGATGGTAAGAGTAAAGGTACACTCTTAAAAAAGATGGTTCTTCAAGGGTTATTTAGCAAAGAACCATGAACACTCAAAGAACCCAAAACATCCTTTGCATGGTTAAGGATTCTTCAGAATGACAAAAAATGTACTGTAGATGGTTCTATACAGAACCTTTTTGAAAAATTGTTCTATAAAGCCCCAAAAAGAGTTCTGCTATTGTTACAATGTCAAGATTGTAATAATAGAACATTTTTTGGTGCTATATAGAACCATTTTCTTTACTAAAGAACCCTTGAAGAACCATCTGTTTTAAGAGTGTAGCTGATACATTGTAGCGACATATAATTTGCATATACAGTATATACATAAAAAAGAGCCAGTTTGCCACAAAATGCCCTAAATTCTAGACTTTTCTAGGCGATTTTAGGTGGTTTTGTATTCAACATTTTTGATGTTTTGATGCCATGCGAGGTGAAGTATTGAACATAAATGGAACTGTACATAAGTAAGTCAATTTATACAGATCTATACAGTAAATACATTTGTCTTGTGTTAAAATGACATTACCCCACCTCATCATGTAAGACTAATCCCACCCCAATAGGACTTTAGTTCAGGTCTGGCATATCAGCCTATTGCATCTGCTATCAGACTAACGGTGCCTTAGATTTCATAGTATGGTTTGAATTTCACTATATCACACTCAAACCCTAACAATGTCCAGATTTATGCCTGTGGATCCCGAAACACGCTGAGGAAACTGGATCCTGCTTGTGCCATTTGAATGTAAACTCAATTATCGTCACGCCCCTCCCCCACTGCTATAAAATCCTAGCTTGCAGGAGTGCTGATCCCGGATCAGCCTTACACTCTTCTCTGCTAATCCTGCTCACTAAATACGGGAAACCAAGGCTGATCTAGAAACAGCTCTGCTTTGCCAGAGAAGTTGGAAAACATATGGCTCCTAGATTGGCCTCAGATACAGGCTTGTTGTTCTTAAAGAGACAGCGCCTTCACAGATCGGATTCAGCCATTGACAGTCCGCCTGCGCTTTCCGTAGGCTGCCCGTGTGCATATTTATGTTCCATTAATTCATGAGCAGCGATGTGAGTCAGAGGGAAGAGCGAGGGTTGGTGCTCAAGCACACAAGCAATCCTTTTAAAGCTCACAGGCAGCCTGCTGCACTTAATTACCCACAAGTTTCAGTATTATCAGATAGACCTGCATTCCCAGACATTATCACCAAGCAAACTAGGGATTTATAAAATATTATTTTTAAACTTATGTATCAATCCTGATGTTTTGCTAAGAATTGTGGAGGTCTTTATGATTATCTCGCCATCTCCTTCAGGAACTCATTGTTCACTATATCTGCAGGATGAAACCTTGGTGTAGTTGTGGATGACTCGGTCATGCAGATCTGGAGAATTCAACCTTTTCTCTCTAGAGATGCCACCCAAGTGCTTGTTCCGTCTCTAGGTCACCTGGTCTTCCTATGCGTATCGTCAAGCCCTTGCAACTCCAGAATGCAGCAGCCTGACTTGACTTCAGTGTTGTTAAGTTCAGCCATGTAACTCCTCATTAGCTTCCTGTAGTTGCCCATCAGATTCAGCTACAAGAATAGCTCAACTTGACCCAGCATTCTTCTAGATGCATGGAAGGCAAACGTCCAGACTTTTTCTCTCCTGGCACCTAAATGGTGAAAGTTTACAATGACTTGTTTTGACATTCAGACAAAGTGTACTATGTTGAGCATTGTGTATCCAGGTGTCCATACTGCCTTTTATATTTGACAGCATCTAAGCTTGAGATATCTTCTGTATTCCAACAAGAAACAAAGAAGCAGGTTTGTAAGTCACTATGGATAACAGTGTCTGCTAAATGCCTTCAATGTAAGTGTAAACTGTACTCTTAACATTACACTTTAACATTCAGCTCAACCATTTGGTAGAGTACATTTAAGTAATTATATCGGTGTTGAACTTAACACAATGGCTCAACCAATTGGTAGAGGTACAATAGGCTAAAAACCAGTAGTGCTGTTGCACCACCACACAGATGAGTGTGGTGTTTAATTGGATAAAATTAGCATGTCAAATCAAATCAAAGTTTATTTTTCACATACACAAACATACATGGCACAACTGGCAGTGAAATGCTTTGATGACTTATTTTTCACATTAAGAAAAGAAGGGGTGGGGATGGGGGCAATATGCAATGATAAAAAGGACAGTAAGAACTATAATATACAAGAAAAGATTCATGTGCAAGACATGCAGATAATGTGCAAATAAACAAATACAATATATACAAATATACACGTACGTGGATGGTTAAATACTATACATGGGTGCTGTGGTGTAGTGTGTATGGTAGAGAGGAAGTGTGTGTGGGTGTGTCTGTGTTGCTATTGAGTTCAGTTCAGAGTTCAGTGCAAATTGTATGTGTATGTTTGTGTACACCAGTGTTCAGTGTTATTGTCCAGAGTTCAGAGTTCAGATTGCCTTCGGGTAGAAGCTCTTTCTCAACCTCTCTGTGTGGGCCTTCAGGGCACAAAAACACCTCCCTGATGGTAACAAAGAGAAGAGTCCATTGTTGGGTTGGCTCATGTCTGTCAGAACTTTTTTTGACTTTGGTCCAGCAACATGGTACAGCTCTATGGTACAAGTGGTAGAGGTTCCACAGTACCTCACCGGGCAGCTTGAAGTCCCTGAGGCATCTGAGGTGGTAGAGATGCTGACGGGCCTTCTTCACCATGGAGTTGATATGGTCCTGCGAGATGTGAACTCCAAAGCATCTGAAACTGTCTTCTCTTTCATGTTATATCTGTCATACCTTTCATGCATTTGCTTTCATAAACCTGGCCCCTATACTTGTGTACCTCTAGCTGCTCGGCAAAGTCCAGAATGAACCAGCACTGAGACAATTTCTTCCCCATTATACTCTGAAGTATGGTCATACATATGGTCATATGGTTGTGCATCCTAACACTGCACACAACATCAGCTACATGAGCTTGTTTATTATGGACATGTAAACATTGTGCTTAGCGACGGGCTAATTTCCAAATCTAACGGCAGAGGAGTGATAAGCAGTGTTCATCACTAATCGATTCTCCAGCAGCTCTCTCAGATGGAGTCTGTCAGCAAGCTGCCTGGCAACCATCAACAGGAAGGGAGGTGACGTCCCTGAGGAGGCCTGCTGTCCACTGGTGTGTTTGTGTGGCTCAGCCTTGTGTTAGCACGTCCAAGGTCAAAGATAAGTGTGTGTGTGTGTGTGTCTTGGTGAAAGAGATGAACAAGTCTTCCAGTGATGAGTCACTAATACACACTCTTTTTCACACACACACACTTATCCTTGACCTTGAACACCACGATTTCCAGCTGAGTGACAACATTATGTACCACCCAGCAAAGCACTCAGTGTAATGAGTTCTGCTGCTTTGCTGAGAAACCCAAAACAGTGCTGTGTTGTCTAAAATGGACAGCTTTTGATACATCTTCTGGGAGCTCTGAAAACTCCAGATACATGTTACATTGATGAAGGATCTCAAACATCATTTGAGGGGCAGGGTGGTTGGAAGGGTTTTCCAATTGGTGAATGGCATCTAGGGACAAGGATGCAGGTGCTTCAGCATCATGGTGCAGTAAATAATGTTGATTATCTTCTAAATGCTGCATGTGAAGGTCTGGGATATGCACAGTCATATCAGAATACAGTGGTAACTCTACTTACGAGCATCCCTACTAACGAGTATTCCAGGTAATGAATCGAGATCTCGGAATATTTTTGTTCCAGGTAACAAATAAAATTCCAAGTAACGAGTAGCGTAAATTTGTTAAAGTAAGTCAACCGCTAGGGGCGTTGCGGTCGTAGCATCCCCTAGATGCTAGCGTAGAAGAAGAGGTCAGTCATTACCTTTGACCGCTGTCCAGTGAAAGTGAAAGTAATAGTGAAAGTGACGCTAAGGTAGCAAAAGGTAGTGAACAAGAAAGTTAGATACATTTTACTTTTACTTTTCATATGATAAGTGTAACCATGCCATACACGTACGCCCGTCCTCCTGTCCTCTTTAGCCGCCAGCCTACACGAGCACCATCGTTCTCCCTCTCATTAGCGGCCAGCCTACACAAGCACCGTCATTGTCTTGTTTATTTAAAAAAAAAACATATAAACATTTAGCATATTAAAGTATGCTGTATATTGGCCGGCTGACACGGATTAATCAGTTTTACTGATTATGCATCCAGCTAACGAGCTCAGCTCCTGCACGGATTAAACTCATATGTAGGGTTACCACTGTATTACAACCACCTACCTAATAGTGGGTAACCACCCTTGACTTGGAGTGTCCACTCAGTGGTGATCCCAACACTTTCCTCATGGCTCCTGTGTTCATTGTAGAGGTTAACTGGACCACAGTGATGTGTTGCTTGCTCTGTACCACTCCAGCCATTATTCCCCTCTGGCATCAATGGCCTGTGGGGCACTACTGTAATATTCCCACAAAGTTAGTAGTTTCTCCACTGCAGATTCGTCTTGCTCCAACATGACCAGGGCTTGCTCTCAGATGATCTCATTCTCACTTGGCTGGGTCTTGCTTGTAGGTCGCTTGAAGGCGTTAAATATCCTGTAGTGTGAGCTGTATAGTGATTGTCAGGTTTTGAAAGTCGTGTAATGTCCACTTGGCGTTACAGGATCTGCTGCTAAAGTCTTGGTGCCAGATACCACCAGATGTGCTTTGGCGCCCATTCATCCATGCCTCAGCAGTTTGGAGCTATGTTGGCACTGAGTAAAGTTCCCATTGTGATGGTATAAGAGGTTTTTTGTATGGTGTTATAGTTGGAAATAGCTTGTTTAGAAAAACATCGTCAGACAAATCTTTCTTAGATGGACTTGTTCACAAATGTGGGTATTTTTAAGACTTTCATGCACAAAGAAAGCAAATGTGATGGTAGGCTCACACACCCGCATTTGGTTTGATTCCAGAATGCCTTTATTTTCTCTGCCAGCCCTCTGATTAACTGCTGCTCGTATGTTCTTCGTACCCACCCGTCTGGGCACATATTACTGTTTTTCCATTCAGTTTTCTGGCCACTGTGAGCTGCTCCCTGATTGTCTTTTGTACTCTCTGCACATGCAGAGAAACATGCTGATAAGTCTCTTTTTTCATATCAAGACAATGCTTTCGTTCAGAAGTGCCAGAGACGATCTGTATCATCTGCAGAGCCTCAAAACAGGGGTGTAATACTGCCAAGAGGAAATAGCTAGGGAGGAGGCAAAAACTGTAGCCTGTGAAGCGGATTATTTTAGATATGGATGTAAAAACACAAGGCGTAAGCTCACACTTTCCGTGTACAGTAAGAGAAGGAAGGGCTGTTATCTTCTGGGTTATCATGGTGTTATGTTACTCAGAGTTGAAAGATGGTTGCAGCCGCAGTTGTTGCTCGTTTTTCAGCCGTGGAGAAAGCAGACTGCTCTCAGAGTGAGCGGTGGAAAAAAAAAACGTATTTCCGTTCTCTCCGCACACACACACATATTTTTGCCAGAGCACACACATGAGCACATGGCTGCCCATCCCCCTCCGCACACACATAGGCAGCCTGCCCACTTCTTCTATTTCAATCAGTGCTTTTGTGGAGCACATGAGATGTTTTCTGGCCACCTGCCATCATCTGCACTAAGGTCACCTCAGCCGGTCTCTACTTTCCTGCCAGAGCGTGAAGAGAAAAGACACATAATGCTGCGAAACGTCCACATTTACCTTGAAAAACGCATGAGTGTGAGTGGGTTTACATAATCGCATCTATTATATAAGTACAACTGGTCCTAATACAGCCGTGTGAAATCGAAGGTGCTGGAGACTCATTTTAGCATGCCAGTCGAGAGGAATGTGCCACGTTCAGCCGTTTGGAAGGTGTCAGAAGGATACCGTTGACCACTCACACCCATCTTGTTCACACAAGCATGGCACAAGTTGCAGGAAATGTATGTGCAGAATGCAAGCATGTGTTTGGCTGCCCTCAGTGCTCTTTCACTTTCTTGGAGAGCAAATGTTTTCACAAGTATTATCTTCCACCCATCTCCACCCAACTCACTGTAAAAATAATAATAATAACGGAGGAATCTCATCTACATGGTGGTTATGGCACTTCAATAGTGATGCATGTACAGACAAGCATTAGCAGTAGATGTTTCCACTATCAAATGCAACCACTGGCCACTTCATTAGGTACACTTACCTTGTATCTACACTCATGGTCTGTTTACCTCCACTGACCATACAGGTGAACTTTGTAGCTCTACAATTACACACTGTAGTCCATCTGTTTCTCTGTATACTCTAATACAATGGTGAGAACCACCACAGAGCACCTATTATTTGATGGATCACTCTCAGCTCTGCAGTGACACTGATGTGGTGGTGGTGTGTTAGTGTGTTTTGCCTCTTATGACTGAATCAGACACAGCAGAGATGCTGAAACTTGTAAACAGTATGTTAATCCACTGTTCACTCCAGCTTGAGATCATTTGAGCCTTGCTCATTTGCTGGAAGTAGCCATGAGATGATGGGTACACTGTGGTCATAAAGGGATGGACATGGTCAGCAACAGTATTGAGGTAGGTTGTGGCATTTTAAGCGATGCTCAGTTGGTACTAAGGATCCCAAAGTGTGCAGAGACAATATATCTAGACTGGACTCATGTTTTCATGTTGTTTATGTCAAATACTGACCTTAAAATGTTAAATGAGAACTTGGGCTGATTGAAGACCAGTCGAGCAGCTGCAGTCTGGATCAGCTGCAGGGGTCTGATGGTTCGCATAGGAAAACCAGCCAGGAGTGAGTTGCAGTAGTCAAGGGAGACTGGACAAGCATCTGGGTGGCATCCTGAGTTAGAATGGGTTGGATCTATTGAAAATTGGAGAGGAAGATCCTCAGTAGAGCAGTTGCTTTTGGAATTCTCAGAGCAGCCACTCTAGCACTTACAATGATGCCACATTCAAAGTCACTTAAATCATCTTTCTTCTTGACCATGTCTACCATGTCTAGCCTGATTAAATGTTTGCATTATTGAGTAGTTGAACAGGTAATAATAAAGTGGCCAGTGAGTGTATGTAGTCAGTATGTGACTAACAGCCTCATAGTTGAAATGATGACATTTGTATGCATGTCTGAGCTTTAGAAATCTGCTAGCCACTGACTGTAACTGGGCGATTTGGCCATTTTCAAAAATCCAAATCATATTTCTCAGCTTAGACGCAGAGCTCTTCCAGATGCTAATGACAAAGTACAAATAACAACACATCCTCAGAGATTTATTCTTTCTGATACAGTAAAGCTTACCCCAAGTCCCATTTACAAGGCATCATTAATGGGTGACTAGTGCTCTGCAAATGAATTATATAATTAGGGATAATACTAGATACTAGATTAATCTCAAAACCACTTAGAATTCAGAGTGTGTATGTGTGTCTATACACAGCATGAATACTAAGTGCCACTCTACAAATTTTCATTAAACAGAAAGTAGTCAAGACTTTAAAGCAAAAGCATTTAGTAATAATATTCAGCAAAACATGAGAAATACATGACATACAAAGAAAACTCATTTGACTTAACAGTATAATGTATATCATTAAAAATCTTTCTGAAATGCCAACGTCTAGGTGTTAAAATGCACTGATTCACCTACATAAATGTCCACAGTGTAATTGATGTTGATTAACTTTGGGGTTTGTAACATTTTGCATCTGTAAAAGTTTAAAATCTACAGGTCAAATGTTTTAGAACAGTTTTAGACCATTTCTTGTATGCACCTAGTTGGTCAGGGCTTCATCCTACAGCAAGATAATGACCCAAAACATACTGTAGTCCAAGCTCTGCCAGAACTACCTCAGGAACAAACAACAAGATGGTCAGTTTAAAAACATGGAGTGGAGCACAGTCACCAGACTTAAACCCCATCCAGCTGATTTGGGATGAAGTGAAAAGCAAAGCAAACCATCACTGCATTACAAATGGATGTGAGAATGTATCACATCCTTCTCAGTGGTCAACATCACTAATAACAGAGTGACCAGGTGACCTTTTACCAAGGACCCTTGTTTTTGGTGGCCTCTCTCTGGACATGTCCCTTTTTTTAACTGCAAGTTAAGCCCTAAGAAACACCTCAAGCAGAGCAATGCTTTGGTTGTTTTGGTCAACAAAGGGCGCTGTCTGGTGTTGTCTACTAACTTCTAATACATGCTCACCTAGTTTTAGAGAACGCTGCTCTGTAAAACTTCACCAGAAGCTGGTGTCATGTCCACAACCGTCTTTTCAACAAACGAGGTAACCCATCCGCTAACGTTATAAGAACTTTCAGCAATGTTTTAAAAAAGTAACGTTTAGGAAATGTTTTTACAACTTTGTAAGGTTCAGAAAATCTATTAAGCAAAAATGTTTAGCTGGCCAGGGGGTTAATGCAGGGGTTGGGTTATTGGAACAGGTTACCTGGTCATAATATGAAGCCAGAAACTGATAACTTCTAATAAGTCAGTTAGTAATTTTGCACCATTTAGAGCCGTTGTTATTGGTCCACTCTTCATTAAAATCTAAGAGGTTTTGATTTGATAGTCTGCTTATAAGTGATGGAGGTAAAAGGAGGATATCACCATGTCAAGTCTTCAAATGATCGATGCTTCTGCTGTGATGGTTTCTCTCAACATACTAATGCTACATTTCTTCCCTCATCTTTTTTCCTAACTATGAAAAGAATTTGGGTCAGCGTGCAGGCTGTGTCTTTAAGATAGAGGTTCCCCCGCCTCCTCTCCACCCGCAGTTTTAAAATATAGATGATGTATTACCGCTGTGAGCTCCCCGAGGCTGCCAAGACTTCTGTTTGGTGTGGGGGTGGGGAAGAGGCTCTGAGGACACAGGCCTTTCTCTTTCTACACGTTATTCTAACAGTGAACACCAACAGGACAGCAGCAGCACCAAAAACAGACTCTGAGTCAAAATGTTGTCTCTGCAGGCTAACATGGAGGATGAATCAAATGGAGAAGATTCAGTTCAGTTCAGTGTCTTTTGTGGCTTACCTGGAGCACCTGTTACATTTCTACCAACATGTGTTAATTCAGCTTAAAAATTCCTACAATTACTAGCATTTGTACACTTATAGGTCATTTCGTTAGGTACACACAGCTTGTGTCTACCATCATCCATCTCATCAGCTCCACTGAACATGCAGGTATACTTTGTAAAGATTGTAGTCCAGCTGTTTCTCTGTTTACTTTGTTCATCCTGTTTTCAATGATCAGGACTGTAGTGTTTGGGTTGTGGATCATTCTCAGTGACACTGATGTGGTGGTGGTGTGTTGGTGTGTGCTCTGGTGTATCACTGTGAGTATACTTACCAATTGCATCTCTGTTCTGTACGACCAAAAATCAACACGGTTGGTGAAAACTGCCCAATTCATCACATGCAGCCAGTTACCCACCATTCAGGACATTTGCCACAAATGCTGCCTGGGCAGGGTGTGAAACATCATCAAGGATGTTTCTCATCCAAACCATAGACTCTTCACTTTTCTTTCATCTGGCAGATGTTACAGGAGCCTCTGCTTACATACTAGCAGGTTTAGGAAGAGCTTCTTCCCAGAGGCTGTGACATTACTGACCTTTGCACCACCACTTTAACTTCAGCTATATCATTGTACCATCACTTATCTGCATCCTTGCATCTCTGATCTGTTCATGTTAGTGTACTTCATTTCTACCTCATTTATATATACTATATCATTGCATGGCCATTTAACTGCATCCTTGCACCTCCGCACTGTTCATTTATTTTATATCTGCCACTTCACATATATGTACTCTCTAAATAATGTATATTATTTATTTGCATATATACATATTCAAATTTCTACAATCTCAATAATTACTTACTGCACTTTATATAAATAACACTGTGCGTTGCAGTATTGTTAGATGCTAACTGCATTTCATTGGCTCTGTACCATAAAGTTGAATCTAATCTAATCTAAATCAGACACATTAGAGCTTCTGATGTATCTAAACACCTCAGTGTCACTACTGAATAGTGCACCAACTAAAGCTATGCAGCCAACAGCATCCTGTGAGCATCAGTAAAGGACTAGAGGACCAACGCAAACTGTGCAGCAACAATAACAGCAATCCCTCTCTCCCATCACAGAATGGAAGACATGGGGACTATCTAAGCTTACCTCTTTTCTCTCAAGTAATAGTCTCTCTAGAAAAAGCATTTCTTTGAATAGAGGCAAACATCAGCATGCTAGACTGCCAGCAAAAGTGTAACAAGTTGATGTTGGATATACAGATGCAGAATAAGTTAATAAACTGAAAAGAATTTGTCTCCTGCTTACAACAGTGTGTCACTGATGGACTGAGAATAGTCTACTAACAATACATATCCAGCCAAAGAAGAACTAGAAGATGAAACAGATGAACCGCTGTCTCTGACTTCACATCTAAAACGTGGACCAACAAGGCAGGTGTGTCTAATAGAGTGGACAGTGAGTGGACACAGTATTTAACATCTCCAGCAGCTCTAACACACCACCACCACATCAGTATCACTGAGAATGAGTCTGGAATCCTGAGTGTAGATACAAGGTGTACCTAATGATATGGCTGTTGAGCTGTCTTTACCTCAGCGTGTAGATAACTGAAGAAATCCAGCTCAGGCCACATCCTGCAACTCATTTGCATACTGATTTGGTTATGTAGTTAAAAAAGCCTAAAAGTATGTAAAGTAGGGGGTTTATTGCCTGATCAAATACTTTCACTTTCCCTCACTGTGACCTCAGCTGATGAGTTCAGCTCTGAATCATATCAGTAAGATTCATCAGATTTATTCTTTCTTTCTTACAGAAATAATGTGAGTGCTATCATGAGCGGTTCTATTGAGCTTTATTTCTGAAATCACTAGCGAGAGTTCTGCCAGTTACACTTTTAAAAGAGATTATTTTTCAAGGGTTCTATATAAGGAAACGGTTCTATATAGAACCAAGCTCACTTAAAGAAGCCTTTGCATGATTGAAGGGTTCCATGCATGGTCAAAGCACTCTTCACATTGTTGTAGAATGTGCTGTACACTTACCTTTCTTTGTATGGTTGAAGGGATTTTCACAATGACGACACATTGATAATCCGTGTATCATTAGTTCAACTGATATTCGATTCAGAATCAAAACGGAATGGAGCTGAATTTGATTTTGTTTTTTAATCGTTGCGTTTGTGATACCCGGAAGTTACTTGTAACTGGTGTTTGGATGGCGCTGGGGATCGAAATCGCTCCTTACACCCTCATTAGTATTCTGCTATATAGGGAGAGATGATTTAGTTTAGTAAATAGCGGTGAAAATGCGAGTGAATTCATCTCTAACAGTCAGCTACGTTATGTTGTTTAGACACATAAGCCTCACATTAACCAACTACAGAGGGAAATGTGCAAAATGTACGGCATCCAGTGCTTGCAACGTTGCCAGATTAGCTGATTTCATGCCAAACTGGTCGGGCTGTTTGAAATTGGCTGGACATTCGCGTGTTGACAGGTGGACAAAACTGCAAATTGAAAAGACTTTGCTGTGCCCAAAAGTTTTGAGGGAAATTTGATTAATGTGCATTCTACATAGCTAAATTGGCAGATATACTGTTTGCATAGGGTCATGCGTCACCTCAGAAAAGTGCATTAAACAAATAATACAGACATGCAATACAATTTAAACATCCTTTTTATATAATATTTCGTTTTAAGGCCACGTTGGAATAAATACTGTAATGTGTTGATGTGCAGAACATCGCCTGTTTGTATATTTTGGGATTTGAAAAACATATTATGGACGTAAATGTAACGATCTGGCAACCCTGGGGTCTCGCCGTCCATTTCCACAGTCGGTGTAGTAGACTATATATAAGCACATGTTTCTGAAACCAAAATAGAAATAAATAAAGATATGTGGCCGCAGATATGGAACAGCATTGACGAGGTGTCTTGGTGACGTCACGTGCGAATGTCACATAATAAAAAGCACACACACATTTTTGTGCCTCAATGTCATTTCTTCATAGAAAAAATTTATAAATAATTTTAAAACATTTACTTCCCCAGACTGTTTGTTTGCCATCATTTTGCTGTACTCAGAAGTCAGTAACGTCCGGGTCACACAAACACTAAAAAACTAAATTGAGCTTGGCTCCAGTCCGTTTAACTAATTTCACAATTTTATTTTGAGAATCAAATAAAAAATGTTGGTATTATATTCAAAAACAAAAAAAAACAAATAGTGAACAGTTTTTTCATTTTCTGCTTTTTGATCAAATATCAATTGAATGAATGATACACGTATTAGAGGCGATCCCCGGGTTACGTCGTCCCAGAATTACGATGTTTTGTGGTTACGACACATCTCCCATTTACTGTATAAAGCCTTGTTTTGTGTTTGGTGTGCGCGGCAGAAGAATACACGGTTACGCTGCTGTTTCATTTCATTATTAAACGTATTTTATGTGTTTTTTGATAATTACTGTGTTAGGATAGGATAAGTGCTTACAATATGTTATTTATGTACAGTATTTACGTATGTTCCGACTTACACAAAATTCGGTTTACGACGCGACGTAGGAACGGATCAACGTCATAAATCGAGGACCGCCTGTATTGATGACCAATGATGGCAGTGAGCGCACTTTCCTGGAGTGGTGAGCAGCCCTATCCACAGGACCTGAGGATTAGGGGTTAGGTGCCTTGCACTCTGTTCCAGTCACAAGGCTGTATCCTTAACCACAAGCACAAGTTCTCATGATGTTCTAGTCCATGGTCATTCTGAGATCCCAGGGTCATGGGTGACTATGTCCGAACTTTTGACTGGTACTGTATGTTATAACAAAATCGTCCATTTTGAATGGTGACATAGACCAGGCTGTTAGACTTGTAAGGAACTGAGTTTGGTTGTCTGTTTCTGAGCTTTACTCCTGGTCGAGCCAAGAAGGTCATTCCCGGCAGTGGGCCAGGTTATGACTGCAGACTTTCCATTGCGCGTGGAAGAATAATCCAAATCAAACCATTTGGACTGTTCCCTTGTTTGCAGCAGAGTGAGGAATACATTTCATTAAAGCATTGATCTGTGTTCTCCAGCTGAGAACAGGTTATTGGCAAAAATAAAGTTGAAGCTTTTTCATCTGAAAGCAGACTCAACATCTCCTCATGCTTCTGCTATGCGACTACATTTATCAGTAACACAGTGCACCATGTTCCTCTCCAACGTGTAGAAGATATCACTCTGCAACCAATAGAATGATGTTGTCTCCAAATGTTTGTGGACAGCTCTCCTAATTGGGATGCACACACAGTGATAGGCGACCTTGTGATAGGTACTGCCAATAGAATAAACATGAACCTAAACATGAACCTATTGGCACCATGTCTAATGTCAGGTGGACTAGAGGGGTATAAAGCCCTCATTGAGCTGTGGAACTGTGTTCTCTACTCCAACCAGCACTTTTAGGATGAGTTGGGGATGAGGTGGTGATGGTGACCATCCAACATCCTGACCTCACTAATGCTGTTGCTGAATGCAGTCAAATCCTCACAGCAATGTTCTAAAATCTAGTAGAAAGACCACCATCGACATAGAGAAACAATTACAAAAGCAGCATAAACTCATTTAAAAACCCTTGATTTAGGTCATAGAGCTGTAAAAACACAGAAAAGCACGTTTGATTGGATTTTATTCACATATGGTTGATTTGTATCAGTCAGATGGGACATGGGGTGAGACTAAAGAAGTACTGTTATGTTGTTTAGTATTTATCAGTGATAGAAAGTGTTAAATACTGTTATTGATAGTGTGTTTATACATTTTTACATTACACCAAAGTGCAGAGGCGTCTGTAACTTTTGAAGTTAGAAATGCTAGAAAAACTCTGCTGCTCATCTCTTTACAGGATTGTACTGGCGTTTCAGAGACAGTGGTGTTAACAATGCAACTGAAACAGTCCCAGTGTTAGACAATCTCAGCACAAAGACCTACAGGGGTTAGACAATGAAACTGAAACACCTGTCATGTTAGTGTGGGAGGTTTCATGGCTAAACTGGACCAGTCTGGTTGCCAATCTTCATTAATGTCACATTGCACCAGTAAGGGCAGAGTGTGAAGGTTCAGTTAGCAGGTAAGAGCACAGTTATATAGTATATTACAATGCACACAACATTATGGTGACATACCAGAGTTCAAAAGAGGACAAATTGTTGGTGCACGTCTTGCTGGCGCATCTGTGACCAAGACTGCAAGTCTTTGTGTCTAAATGTTTTGGAGGAGCGAGTCAGGAAACGGTTTCCTCCACCAGCATCACGTAGTGACCTGGTCACTATCCTGCAAGAAGAATGGCTTAAAATCCCTCTGACCACTGTGCAGGACTTGTATGTCATTCCCAAGACGAATTGATGCTGTATTGGCCGCAAAAGGAGGCCACACACCTACTAATAAATTATTGTGGTCTAAAACCAGCTGTTTCAGTTTCACTGTCTTAACCCCTGTACGTTTTATGCAATATGCATTATCCTCATTCTTTTTGGAGGCTTGTAGGAGGTATTATTGCTGCCTACTGGGCTGGAGGCTCACGTGAACATTTTGGATGGCATCATGTGGATGGAGAGCTTTTAAAAACATTAGTATGGACATTTTTACATTTTTTTGAAACTGAGAACATCCAGATATGTGTGGACAAGGTCTGAACGTTAAGAACGTTTAGCTTTACTAGTAAAGTCACCACTTTGATGATAATGTAACTGGTGCCATAATAAAAGTTTTTCAGTCTTAAAGGGTTAATTGAGTGTTTACATATTTTGGATGTTACCTAATTCATCATCACACCCCTTGCTTCCTATGTGCAAGTGTGGACTGTTCCAGGAGAACTCTCTCTCTCTCTCTCTTTCTCTCTCTCTCTCTCTCTCTCTCTCTCTCTCTCTCTCTCTCTCTCTCTCTCTCTCTCTCTCTCTCTCTCTCTCTCTCCTTGGGGCTCTCTCACACATGAGAGTGCTGCTAAAATTTGTGTGACATTTCCTCTCCTTGCGAGGTTTAAAAATACATGAGTCATAGTGTGAGAGGAAACTGACAGGAGATTGGAGAGAGAAAATCTCCTCTGAGCTCACACAAGTGTCCATCCCTCTTGGAGGAAAGTCATTACTGTTCATTTATTATCGACAAGCTGATCTCCGGTGGTGTGGAGACGCTGGGAAACCCTATAAAAGTAAGCATTTGTGTTGTGTGTGTGTGTGTGTGTGTGTGCGTGTGTTGGATGCCAGGCAGCTCATGGTGAGATGTGTGTGGGCACAGTCAGAGAACAGGCTGGCCTGTGTCTCCACACACTTTTCGAGGTGTTTGGCTCTGACATGCCAACATCATAATGTAGACAAACAGTATTCCACTCATACACACACACACACACACACGCACACACACACACACACACACGTACAGGTATGTTCTAATTAAATAATGATAATGATAAACACATAAATAATAATTTCTTGCAACTAATATACACATACGTCCATCAGCCATAACATTAAAACCATGTGGCTAATAACTGTAATGTGATGTCGATCCTCCTCGTGCAGACAAAACAGTTCAGTCATGGACTCTACAAGACCTCTGAAGATGAAGACATCAGCAGCAGATCTTTTAAGTCCTGTAAGTTGTGAGGTGTTCAGAAGATCAAAAGCAGCGGAAGTTCAGAACGTTCAGCAAGATGTTCATTTTTCTACAATTTTTGACTTTCTTCTTATCCTGCCTAAATACCAACAAAGCCAATGACCACACTCTTAAATAAGATGGTTCTTCAAAGGTTCTTTAGTCAAGACAATGATTATATATAGAGCCACGAATGTTCAAAGAACCCTTAGCATGACTGAAGAGTTCCTTGTATGCTGAAAGGGTTCTTCAGATTGAAGAAGAATGTGTTGTGGATGGTTCTGTTGAAAATTGTTCTATATAGCCATAAAAAGGGTTCCTCTATTATTACAACCTTGGCATTGTAACTGTAGCAGAACCCTTTTAGGTGTTATATAAAATAATTTTCCAAAAAAAAAAAAATAATAATAAAAAACTTTAAAAAGAAGGTTCTTCAAGAGTTCTTTAGTAAATAAAATGGTTCTACAGTGGTAACCCTACTTACGAGCATCCCTACTAACGAGTATTCCAGGTATCGAGTTGAGATCTTGGAATATTTTTGTTCCAGGTAACGAATAAAATTCCAAGTAATGAGTTGCCTAAATTAGTTCAAGTATGCCAACCGCTAGGGGCGCGACAGTCAAGGCATCCCCTAGATGCTAGCGTAGAAGAAGAGGTCAGTCATTACCTTTGACTGCTGTCCAGTGAAAGTGAAAGTGCTAGTGAAAGTGATGCTAAGGTAGCAAAAGGTAGTGAACAAGAAAGATAGATAAATGTTACTTTTACTTTTCATATGATAAGTGTAACCATGCCATACACGTACGCCCGTCCTCCTGTCCTCTTTAGCCGCCAGCCTACACGAGCACCATCATCGTCTCGTTTATGTTTTAAAAACCCATATAAACACATTATTTAGCATATTAAAGTATACTGTATATTGGCCGGCTGACACGGATGAATCAGTTTTACATGTATTCTTATGGGGAAAATGCATCCAGCTAACGAGCAAACCAGCTAACGAGCTCGGCTCCTGCACGGATTAAACTTGTAAGTAGGGTTACCTCTGTATATAGAAAAATGAACACTCAGAGAACCATTGCATGATTACATGGTCCTGTGGTGGAAGATTTGTTAAGGTTGTGAATGGTTCAACATAGCACCAAAAAAGTGTTCCTCTATAATCACAAGCTTGTCATCATAACAATAGCAGAACCTTTTTGGTGCTATGTAAGAACCTTTGTCAGAAAACTTCTATATAGAACCATCTTCATCAATGTGATGAACCGCTAAACCTTTAACCATGCAAAGGCTTCTTTGAATGTTCTATGAGTTTTTTGATCATGCCAAGGGTTTTTTGAGTGTTCATGGTTCTATGTATAACCATTTTCTTTACTAAAGAACCATTGAAGAAACATCTTTTTTAAAGAGTGTACCAGCCAATCAGAGGCAGTGTATGATGGGTCTAAATGTAATGCAGGGAAATGTAAGATTGGCCTCAAGCCTCAAGAAAATGTTGGTCGGGGATGGCGGTGGGGAACATGCTTGCGGGGTTTAGCAGTGAATGATGGTGAAATATATTACTTTCACTTTAAAGATGAACACACTAGGGTGTTCAGGAAGCAGTTGGGGTTTAGATGCCTTGCTCAAGACCTGTCTGGTAATCAAACCAATGACCTTCCGGTCACAAGACTGGATCGCTAACCACCAGGCTGCAGATCTCATAAAATGTGACGTTCGCCAATGCCCATCCTCCCAATGTTCTGACCCCTTTTTTTACCACTTAGCCCTTTGTAACCGATGGCCTAGCCTAACCCGAACCTCAGTAACTAAACCGAATCGTTTCAGTTTGAGCAGCACATTACGAGGACAGGACCACTTTGTATCTCCTGACATTATAGACCTGACCTGTTTTTCTCTCCAACTAATTCAGGACATTTTTAATCCAAGCACACACACACACACACACAGACAAACACTCTAAACCATGCTTATGTTCACACACGGACACACACACACACACACACACACACACACACACACACACACAGCCTATAAAATACTGTATTTACCTCAGCATTCCAGTCATTGCACTTAAAACCTCAGGGAGCTCAGGCTTGTCGAGGCAAGGCTCAGATCATAGCGAGATTGCCTTTGATGATTCAGAAACGGCGGGGGCTGCATTCAAATCAGCCTGCCCGATGGGGAGAGGAGAACAGAAGGAACGGTTTGATATGAATACATATATACACTGCCTCCAGCACCAAGGAAACCTAAAGCTTGTATAAAATGTGAGAGTATATTTGAAGCAGGAACTTTTTTGTGACATAGCTACTACAGTGAAGCTCACAGCTTCATCTTTTGACATGCACAGATGAACTCCTCTCAACCTTCTTAATGTTCCTCATCGTCTTCTGCGCACCAGAGACCACAAAGTGTGCAGCTTTTGCGTTCAAAAAGAATAGCAGTAGCTTTGATGATGTAGCATGCTACATCAGTGGAAACCCAGCTTCTCCTTAACCTGACCCTCCAGATATGTGCAAGTGTTTTTGGACACCCCTTCTAATGATGAATACACTTTAAGTTGCTTCAATTACTGATGCAGATGTACAAATGCACTCAGCTTGTCTAGTCCGTGTAAAACCAATAGAATAGGACTCTAACAGCAGATAAACCTGAACCAATTGGCACCATGTCTAATGCCAGGCTATAAAGCCTCTCAGCATTGAGCTGTAGAGCTAAGTGGAACTCTCTGTAATGATGGTGCTCCAGCTAATACTTTTTGGGATGAAGTGATCATGAATGAATGAATGAAGGATACTTTTTAATCAACACACTGGCAGCCAATTGCACACAGTATCTCAAATGGAAGCGTCCATCCATCTGTTGGACTGCATCGAGCACTAGGGGGCTCACCCAGGACATAATGCCAACCATATCTGGGCATACACACATACATTCATACACAGTAGGGTCATTTAAAGTAGCCAATTCACCTGATCTCCAATGTTTTTGAACTGTGAATCCCACACGGAAACGGGGAGAACATGGACTTGAACTCAAGACCTCAGCATCGAGAAACAAACATGCTAACCATCCAAAATCCTGATCTCACTAACGCTCTTCTGAATTCAATCAAAAGCTCATACAAAGCCTCATCTGGACAAAAACAAGATAAGCTCTTTTAATATCCTTGATTTCTGATCAGATGTCCCAATATTTTTGTCCAATAGTATAGCTTTAAATTTGGGTGAGAGAGACCACCATCACCACCTCACCACACGCTCAATGATGAGCCGAATGAATTTGTTGATTAGACATGTGAACGTGGCCCAGATGAAGGCAGAGATAATTGCATGGGAAGATCAAAGGAAATGTGGCAGAGACTCTAAGCCCCTCCACATTTATCGTAGAGATGCCAGAACACAACTCTCGCACATATTCATAGTATTACAGAAGCTCCTCCACAAACACTAGGGCTGCTTTATTGAAAGTCTTTGGATTGATAAATATTTCTCTAATCGAGGTTGATATGGGAATATAAATGACTTTTTTTTACTGTATTCTCATATTATTCTGTATATGTCAGATATAAAATGTTCTTCACTGGATCATCTGCAGCTGTTTTCTGGTGTTTAATCTCATTATTTGACTTGTATTGTTATTTTGGACTTATAATTACAGTGGAACCTCAATTTTCATCACTAATATGTTCTAAAGTGTCTAATGATAACAGAAATAAACGATAACTAAAGCTCTATTTTCCATAAGAAATAATGTAAATCCAATTCAACTGTTCCAGACACTCCAAAATATGAACAAAAATATATTTTATATAGAATAACTATAGATTTACACACAGAACACAATGAGAAATAAATACAAAAGACTAGTGAAATGGATAAATTAACATTTAACATCACTCTTACAGGTTTATGTTCTGTTTTAGAGAGTGCTGGTGTGGTCCAGCCACAGCCTTTGTTTTATACACCCATTCTCAGGGTTCTCGGCCTGTGTGGTGGTGCAAAACCACTATTGATTTTTCATCATTTGATCCAGGTTATTCCTTGTGGCTACCAAGCATTGCTGGTTTGCCTTCAAACAAGAAAAAATTGCATTTCTGACCTCTAGTGGTTGTTTTTTTTAGCCTAACATACCTCTACTGATTGGTAGAGATGGCACAATGACATTGTGTTAAGTTCAATAGCTAGTTAAAGGGTTAATGACTCACTGTTGCTGTGAATATAATCACTTCTATAATAAGCTTTGCTTTTACCATCCATTTAAGTTTCAGTCGAGATGATGAACGGCAAAAACTGGCTTCATGGATGTAAATAAAATCACAGAGGAGCTCTTGCAGATGAAGGTTTATGCTTCTGGACCCCTGATAGTCACCTATGTTCCACTGCTGTGGAAATGAGCTCCACAGGAATGCAGACTTTTCCTCTAAACTGCAAGGCAGGCCTGGAAGAAAAACCTCAAAAACGTACCCCCCCACCTCCCCCACCCTTTCTCAGTATGTACATCTGCTACACAGTTAGCGGCGTGACTTCTGCTGTAAGAGCTGGAGATTCTGCTATGTGTCGCTAACAGCCAGACTCCAGAAGACGAGTAATGCAGACGTACACATGGTCTTTTGATAGCTGACTGACGTGTTGTATAAACAGCGGGCATGGATGGCTAAGAGAAAGGGCTGGAACACAAGAGCGAGCGCTCTGGAGTGTGAACTGGAAATTCTGATGTTTTGAGTCAGAGTCCTGCTTGACTGAACCTCTTTTCTTCACCCTACATTTGATTTTTTGGCAGCAGGCGCCAAGGGTAACACTCAAAACCCAAACCTGATGGCACACAAAAGCAAAAGCTGATGCATTGCAGAGCCTCCTTTTGGCACATGTATTAGATCTGCCATCTCAGAGCAGAGAGGGGTTCGATATTTTAAAGGAGGCCACTGGCTTTTTCCATGGAGACCATTAAGACTTCCATTAGGCAGAGCAGGAATTATACGGCAGTATGAGTGTTTGCTGAATGCATCCACAGATGTCTGGGTTGAGGAAAAATAGCTCTGCTAAATCTGATATTGGCCTTGTGCTATAAAAGCTATTTAATCTGTATTGCATCATTTAACATGTATTTCCTCATTATGTGGACCAGAATAAATAAAGCATATGATATACACTACTGCTCTATCCATTTGGTCACTATAATAAAATCCACAAAAGCTGCTGCTCCAGATACTCAACCTTCTATAGCAGAACAGTGTCACCACTTTTTAGCTCAGTTTTGGTGTCTCCCTCAAGATATTGATATTGTGTTTATAGGCTTTAGTACAGCTCTTTACTCTCCATCAGAAGCATATATTTAATCATATATTAGTCTATAAACATCCTCAGTAAACACTATTAAACACTAGAATAGGAGATATTAGTCCATGAACAACCTCAATAAACACTATTAATCACTAGAATAGGAGATATTAGTCCATAAACAACCTCAATAAACACTATTAATCACTAGAATAAGAGATATTAGTCCATGAACAACCTCAATAAACACTATTAATCACTAGAATATGAGATATTAGTCCATAAACAACCTCAATAAACACTATTAATCAGTAGAATAGGAGATATTAGTCATGAACAACCTCAAAAAACACTATTAATCACTATATCAGGAGATATTAGTCCATAAACAACCTCAATAAACACTATTAATCACTAGAATAGGAGATATTAGTCTATAAACAACCTTAATAAACACTAATAATCACTAGAATAGGAGATATTAGTCCATAAACAATGTCAATAAAAACTACTAAAAACTTGAATAAATATGTGCAAGCATGTTTGCAATAAAACACATATTCTTACTGTCAACAACTTGTTGGAGACTCTAAAATTACGCTAAGTGCTCCTATTTAACTATGGCATAAAAGATTGAATGCATCTAGGGAAACATGGGTAAAAAATAATTTACTTCTGAAACAAATGTATGTTGTTGTCATGGAAAATGTCTGATGTAATGGGTGTACCCAAACTTTTGAGCAGAAGATTTTGAAAGCCAGATTTCTGTTTTGGCATTTTACGATGCTTTACTGTCTGCATGCTCTAACAGAGAAGCTCTTGTTGTAGAGAAGCTTTATCACATTGATGTCTTTTTTACAATCACTTTAGAACAGGCTGAGGGAGTAAAAGTGGCAGACATGCATTTGCATTTGTAGTGCGTAGAGTCTGCCAGGTTTGCTGCCCTGCTAGTTACCACAGCAGTTTGGCACGGTCAGATACGTCAGAGTGGATTATGGAGGGAAAACTGGGGCAGAAATTAGAAGAGTCCTTGGCTGTGTTGCAGCAGCAGAGGCTCATCATGGGCCTCTAATGAGCTCATGTCTTCATGGAAGCGGGGCGCTATCTGAAAAAGCACACTCTCACACCGCTTCACATAATTCTGCCTTTTATAAACAAAGCTGCACGTGCTGCAGGGAGAGGATGACTGCCTCAGAGTCAGCCCAGGAGGACCTGCGCCAATTAAATGCAAACAAACTGGCGCAAAAAGTCACAGCAGCACATTTAAGCCTTTTTAGCTCGCTGGCTCACTAAAAGCTCCATCTGCATTTGCATGCTAACCTTGGGTGCTCTGGACTGGGGGAGGTCAGTGAGCAAGGGAGCAGGGTAAACAGGTCTGAGTCACACTCGTGGATGGCTGTCCAGCTTGGATAAGGTGTTATTGTGAGGCTTTAAAATTAGAGCACTGGTCACTGAATCAACGCTTTGGCTGGTGGAGGAACCTATGAAGCAAAGCAGTGATGGAATGGGCTTAAATTACAGATATTTGGGGTAAAGCTGGAAGCCTGAGCCTCGATCAGTGTTATTACATACCATCTACAAGAACGGCACCATTTAAAGCAATAGTTTGGAGAAAAGTCAGCCCAAATCTGGACTACTGCCCAGTTCACTTCTTTAATCACATTTCACAATAAGGGTGCTTTCACACCTACCTTGTCTGGTCTGGACTTTCAGACAGGGATGAAAGGTGCCTCAGATCATGTCTGGACCAAAAGAAAAGAATTTGGTCTGACAAAAATAAGTGGGCACCGAGTGGCCCTTGGCCTGAGAGAGCAAAACTGGCTGTGCTCTCTCTGGGTGGGTAGATGCCACTCTCTCCGCACCACTACTAAGTCATGTCCACTGGCTCAGGTGTCTGTTAGCTGATTTATCAGAGCTGGGGATCCTGCGCTTTCCTACAAGTATTGGCTGCCCAGTAACAGCAGTTAGAAAACAGGTGGTGGCTGACTTCACATGCATCAGAGGAGGCCTGTGCTAGTCTTCACCCTCCTACAGTCAGGGACAATATATGTGATTGTCCTAACGAATGGGTGGGTTCATTAGCCACCAGTACACTAAGGAGGAGGAAAAATAAAACTATAATTTTGGTCTCAAGATCAAGTGAAACACAATTTGGTATGTTTGCAGTGTGAAAACACTTTTGTGGATGGTTTGGACTTTTGGACCAAGTTATTATCACTCATTAAACAGCAGAAGAAGAGGAAGCAGAAAACAACAAAAATTAGAAGAGGAGGCCAAATGTTTCATTGACATTTGGTCTGAGCATGTGAAAAGTTACAAAAAAACACAAAAACTGTGAAACTAATTCTTTATTTTAATGTAAAGCTTGATCGTTTTGTCAGGGAAAAACTTCCATTGACTTGACAACATCAAATGCACACCCTTCTGTAAACCAATCAGGTATATGAAATATAGGGAAACACAGTCCACCTAGTTGATGACAATAGGATGTAAGCATGTCAGGAAATGTTCTAGAGCACTCATTAAACTTCAGTGTGAAGCCAACACTAAATGGACCAAATGTGTACAATGTAACTAAAAGAACCTGATCCAGACTTTGGTCTGAACTTTCATGTGTGAAAATGTCTTTAACCATCTGGAGTCTGAGAGAATTTCAGACACTCTGATGTAGTCTGACATTCCCTGACTTTTTTACAAATTACACACATCTACAAACCAGATTCCAAAAAAGTTGGGACGCTATACAAATTGTGAATAAAAACTGAATGCAATGATGTGGAGATGGCAAATGTCAATATTTTATTCGTAATAGAACGTAGATGACAGATCAAAAGTCTAATCTGAGTAAATGTAACATTTTAAGTGATAAATATGTTGATTCAAAATTTCACAGTGTCAACAAATCCCAAAAAAGTTGGGACAAGTAGCAATAAGTGGCTGGAAAAAGGAAATTGAGCAT
>BRDA01079524.1:0-18649 GCA_036984385.1 Crenuchus spilurus
GACATACAGTGAATGTTCTTGAGTTTGTGGAGGAGTGGTCATGATTTATTTCTGGTACAAAATTCATATTTACACAGTTCTCCCCTTATCCCAGTCAAGGTTTCTCAGGCAATATATGTTTGCCATCTGAAGTTTCCTTCTTTAGTGTTACAGTGAGCCAACAATTAATGGAAGCTTAAACTCCACTTATACTCCATGTCAAAGCAATCACTGCATATGTGGTGGATGGCTGACTGTATCTGGGGGGAAAATTGAGCAAATTTGATTTTTTCACTAAAATCTCGCTTTAGCTCCCACCATGAAAACCATGCAAATCACCACTTTTTGGAGTTATCACCCCAGCGGGTGTACAATATCTCCTCCTAGAAAGAGAGAAGAGCACATTTCCATAGCTGCGTTCTTTAATGTCACCCACAGTCCTTTCACATCTCTCAGAAAGCCTCATGCTTGCTGCAGGCGTTGCTGAGCGAGAGCGCCTCTCTCTTTTTGAAGGCCCATCTAAACCTGTTATGTATATAAAACAGGCCGAAAATGCCAGCACCACCTAATCTCTCCTATCTGCATGAGGCTGTGGTGATAATTGGCCACAAAGCACAGGCCATAACGTGGGGACGGTGCAGTGTGCTTTTCCCATATCAATCAGCCAGGAAAGGCCAGTTAGCACAGGGCCGATTGTTGGTAGGGGAGCGTGGAGTGCGCCTCTTTTTTTGGGACGGACCCGGCGGGGGGTAGACCCGCTCGCTCTCGGCCCCGTGTTCACCCGTCCGTTTGGATCCGTCACCCCTGGGGCTAACCCAGGCCAATAGCGGCCTTTTGTCCACCCTGGGCGCATTCTTCTGCTCCATTGTGCAGCCCGACGCCATTTAGGCATTTCTTTTTTTCTTCCTCTTTTTTTTTAAAAAGCTCATCCTTACAATTGCCTTTGTCAGGGGGACCCACAGCACAGCATCCAATCTGTAGAGGGGGTGAGAGATAGGGGACTAGAGAGAGGAGAGAGAGATGGTTTGGTAAAGTGAAAGGTGAAAAAAAGGGGTGCAAAAGGACAGGATAGATATTTTGGATGCTCATTTGGAAGAATGTGGAGTGACACCATTCAAAGTCAAGTGTCAAAGAAGCATCAGTCATGACTACACCATTCTGGACATTACAAAGCCCAAAACTCATTTGTGCACTTAATACACACTCCTTAAAATAAAGGGTCGTCTGAACATCATTATAGGGAAACATTTCTAGGAAAAGTGTAAAATGATTGATTAAATTCTTAAACATTAATTACATTAAATTCAATTCAACTGTTTGCCAATGTGACTGCACACAACTGAATTTGACCTCTGCGTTTGACCCATCCGTGCAGTTGAAACACACACAGCAGTTGAACACACTAGGCTGTGACAAACATGTGCCCAAATGGTGAGCAGCTAGGGGTTAGGTGCCTTGCTTCATTCGTGATCTGCCCGGGGATAAAACCAGCAGCCTTCTGGTCACAAGATCAAGGGTTTTTGTTTCTAAGAAAATTTTTAAGAAAAATGATAAAAAAAAAAAAAGAAGCATCCACTTAAAGACTTAAAGAAGAGATTTTCAACTTTGGACTCTAAATCCAGCTTCCAGTTCTGGAGAGTGTCATTTCAGGCAGTCAATTGAATGGCCAATGTAACCAATTGGCCCTTTAGAACCACACCTACCAGTAATTACAAAATTCCGGATTGGAATATGGATACAAGGTTGAGCATTGTAAATTAGCCAGCTTGAGCTCAATTAAACAAACACTACTGACTGCTGGCAATTAAAACTTTAATAACACAAAGAGTTTATGCTTTAATAAAATCTCTTTCTTCTATTTACATAAACATAAACTGGTGAATATGTGGGTTCTGTTTGTTGCAAAAATAAACATATAATCACAAAAGATAGCCTCTATGGGGAAATGCAGTGCCTCATAAAACTTTTTAAGTTTAGTTCATATCTGAATGAAAAAAAAAACTGTCATCTATTTTATATTATGATTATACATTACCTGTAGTGACATATTTCAAATGATTTTTAATGTGTATCAGTATGGCTTATAGTCCATGAATAAATACAGAATCTTAATTGATTAGAATATTTCATTTGGAGTAATTTACTATTCATATAGTATCAATATTAAAACAAAAAAGAGAGTACCAGTCAAAAGTTTGGACATACTTTCTTATTCAACTATAATTTTTCCTATATTATAAATAAACACTGAAGTCATCCAGACTCTGAGTGAACACATAATGAATCATGTAGTAAACTTAAAAGTGTTAAACAAACCAAAACATGTTTGAGACTTCAAAGTAGACACACAACTGATGTCTCAAACACATTAAGAGGCAATAAATACAAGTCATGAACTCTTGACAAGACACAGCTGTTAACTGAAAGTCATTCCAGGTGACTACCTCATAAAGCTGACTGAGAAAATGCAAAGAGAGCTGCATCTAAGCAAGAGGTGCCTACTGTGAAGAATGTAAAATATAAACATATTCTGGTTTGTTTACTTGTTTGTTTACTAAATAATTACAGATGTGTTTATTCATAGTTTAGATGACTTTAGTATTAAACTACAATACAGAACATTTTTAAATCATGATGAAGCACTGAATGTCCAGACGTGTGTCCAAACATTTGACTAGTACTGTATGTCATGTTATATGAAATGAATACTATATGACACTGACCCTTTTTAAATTACATTTTTTCATGCACTAGTAATTATTTCAAATAATGACAATCAGGCCGTTATGTAATGATCTCGACAGCCGTATCTACTGAAAACATCCACATTTGGTTTCCACAGAATCCTTCACTGTGTATATTTAAAGAATGTTTACCTCACACAGCAAAGTTCAGATCGTCACTGGTGCTACACTGATACAAATGTAAGTGTTGACTGTAGTGGGAGGTGGAATCAGCTGGGTGACCAGAAATCATAACAAGGCATCATTTTCTCCAGCCCAAAGTAAAACAGCTTCTTATCAAACGCCAACACACTGTGTGTCCACCCCATTACACTAAAAAATAGCTCTCAGTATTCCATGTCTGTGCTTTGTGCCAAGGCAGTGTCATAACACTGATCGATAAGAGTGTTATCTGGTGTTACACAACAATTCTGCAAGCCCCCCATGCATTCTGATGACATCATGACTGGCAGGCTGATGTGTGGAGTCCTCACAGGAGGAGGGTAGCGGGGGATAAGTCGCTGCAAATCTGTGAGGTCACTAATCATATCAATGTGTACATAACGAGTGTACACACACTAAATCTGAGCCAGAGTTAATCTGGCTATTGTGTTCAATGTAAATACCACTTTCTCAAACACTCTGTTAATCTGATTGGTTTACTTGGCCAGTCAGTCAGTTCCCACCATTGGCTCTGTGCTGGCTTAAGCAATTTGGTATATGCTATACCATACTATACTATAGCCATTTGGGAATATATGCTATACAGACAAAAGTATTGGGACACCTGCTCATTCATTGTTTTTTCCAAAATTAAAGGTATTAAAAAGAGTTTATGCTTTTTGGAGCTTCTACTGTTCAGGATAGGCTTTCTAATTGTTTTTTGAGGATTTGATTGCATTCATTCAACAAGCGCATTAGTGGCCAAGATGTCGGATGGTTACCACCCCATTAATGGAGCACCATCATTTAAATTAACACAGTTCCACTGTTCCAGAACTCAATGCCAATAGGGTCGGGTATTTGTACATCTGTGCCAGTAATGAGTGCAGCTTAAAGTAGCTGAATGCATTCATTAGAAAGGGTGTCCACAAACTTTTGGACACGTAATATATCTGCATGAGTGCCTACATGGGTGTTTTATTACCAGATGAGGAGCAATATCCCACTAGCTCAATGACACGCTAAATTCTATGCTTGTTTCCTCATTGCAGATCAATGCACTCACATAAATGTGATTTATTGATTAATTGGTAATTGCCGTGACTGATTGATTGGCCTGCTGCATGCTTGAGCAGGTCAGGAATGCTCAAAGGTTCATTGCTGGTCTCTTGATATGTATGAGTGTGTGTGTGTGTGTGTGTGCGTGTGCGTGTGTATGTGTGTGTGTTCAGCAGGGGGTCTCAGCTCATTGCATAAGAAAGAGTAGGCTCTCAGGGGAAAAGATGCTAACAGGCTAATCCTCAGCGGTGCTAAAGATACTTAAGGACACTTTATGGCTCTTCAAACGCATTGTTAACATCCTGAGGAGATTTATGGCTCTCACTGCAGCATTCCACTCATCTGTCTTTTAGAGAGAGAGTTGGAGAGGAACAATAGGCAATAATACACCCACACAGACCTCAGATCAGCTGGAAGAGTCACGTGGTGCCTTGTTTGTAGCCTGAGATTTCACTTTCACTGATCCAGGCTTTATTGTTTTTAAGGACAGCGTGGTCAGATCATCTCCATTCATGCAGTGAGCCCATGCATCAGGGTGCTCAGGCAAATCCCAGTGTTTGTCCTTTGTCTGCATTCAGGAGAGGTCAGAACTCCTGGCCCAAAGGCTGAAGTTTAGATGGCGTGCACAATAAGAAATAGCTTTAAAGAGAAGTTCAGGAGGGGTCAGTTGAAATATGGGTGTGTAAATGTGTGTATTGCACTTATTTTCACTGCTCAGAAATGTGTGTCCTATACATAAAAGTACAGCTCTGAACACACAGACTGGAAAGAATCCTGAGTTGATGTACAGTACCAAAAATATTTAGAAGAATTAGAATATTGTGATTTAAAAGCAACAGGTCAACATATTTTTTTATTCAATAAATTGACACATTTGGCGTTTTTCTGGGTTTTTCTGTTGATCAGTTTGGATCAGAAATCCAGAAAATCAGATATTTCAGAATATTTCATTTGAGTTTGGCTAAATTACTATATCAGTAGTATCAGCACTAAAACAAAAAAAGACTTAAATATGTCACTTTACCTGTCATGAATATAAAATATATCATTTTTTAAATAAACTGAGAACAAAAATGAGCTTTTTCACAATATTCTAATTTGATGACAGTCATTTTTTCACTATTCCTGCATCATTCCACTGATCACTCTTTTCTAATTCATAGTATTTGATTACATCATCAGACTTTTGAACAGTAGGTGTGAATAATATATCACCAGAATGTATTCCGATGTTTCACTACTGCTATTTCACTGAAATATTGTTGATAATATTCATTTAGAAAGCACTCCTCTAGGACAGAAACATTATTATTTTTTGGTTATACTTTGGAAATAAATTAACATGGGACATATAAACTTTTCCATTAAAACACTGTCACTCTAAATGGACGATGAAGTAGAGCTCTCTCTGCAGAAATCACAAAAACCAACTAGTGCACCTCCAAAAATTTAGAACAAGTTCATTCGTATTCAGAATTTTCTTCAAAAATGATCTGAGATTCTGGATTTCTGATTTTCATGAGCTAGAGTGGTCAATATTTCAAACAAAAAGACTTGAAATGTGTATGATGAGTATAAAATATGAGTTGACCTTTCTGAATTAAATTATGAAGACAAATGAACGTTTTCCACAATATTCTGTACTGTACTCTTCAGTGTTCAATGATCACTCCAATTATAGGAGGCTCTCTGGATAATCTGTTGATGATCTTGGTTGAGCATCGGTAGCTGCAGAATTCATGACATGGCCTTAATGAGACAGTAAAGTTCAGCAGACGAAAGATTTCCAGTCAGATCTACTGCGCCACCTGGATCTGGCCTCCATCATTAAACTGAATGTATTTCATCTTTCAGAGGATAATAACACACAGTCTTCTCAACACCTCTTGGCCTGGATGGAGACATGTGCAGTGAAAAATGCATTTGGATGGCTTAACCCATTTCCCAGCCGTCTGTCTGCCACTCTACTTCTGCTTTTCATTTGTCTCCCCTCGCCCTCACCACCAAAAAAAACTTCTGCCCCAACCGCCCCAATTCCTTGCTCCTGTTAGCCACAGGAAGTTGCTCACTTCCTCATTACAGCACATCAAACGCTGCCAGCGACCGTAAAACCCGCCCCACCACTACGGCAACACATGCCTCCAATTCTGCCTGCTCAGGCCCCAGCTGCTAACATGCGACTCGCATTTCAGAAAGCTGCTAATTTACATGGGAGCGCCGGGCTTCAGTGAAAGAATGGTTATAAATGTACAGGTTTCACTTCTACTACATTCTTTCCTTGTTTCATAGACTCCCTCCCCCTTGTTGGGGTCTTTTCTTTTGTAGTTCTGGTGTCGTGACCCAGGAGCTGCTTTATATGGGCACCATCACAATTAATACCAGGCCTGAGAGAGAGAGCGCAAGAGCGAGGTTGATAGCAGGAAAACGAGTGATTCAGGGTGAGAGAGCGGAAGTGTGGTTTTACGGCTGTAGGTCTGTGTGAGATGGGATGAGTGTGTCAGTGTGTGATGGTCTGGGATTGGTTACAGAAACACACACACACACACACACACACTTGTCTACTCAAAGTGCTGCAGCAAATCAGTGAAATAAACCATGACATTGATCTTTACAGTCTCTAATCAGGGACAAAAAATGACTCTTCCTTCAGCACCACCATTACCCCCTACACATGAGAATCAGTGTAATCACAGAGAAACTGATACCTCATCCTCATCAGACGTACACATTCACTTTTGCTGAGCAAACTGTAGGACGTAGAGATGGTATAATAGCACTCTTTCTTTTCTAGTACTGACACTGAAACCTTCAGTAGTGGTTCTTCTGTTTGAACTTTAAAATAAACTCATTTTAATTGAAACATTCTGCTTAACTTGCGTATTTACAGAACTTTCCACTTACCTCACACGTTTACTACATGAGCAAAAGTATTGGGACACCTGCTCATTTATTGTTTTATCTGAAATCAAAGGTGCTAAAAAGACTTAATCCTGCTTATGTTGGAGTAACTGTCTCTACAATGAGAAGGCCTTCTACTAGATTTTGGAGCATTGTTGTGAGGATTTGATTGCATTCAGAGGTCAGGATGTTGGATGATCACCACCTCATCCTCAACTCATCCCAAAAGTACTAGATGAAGCAGCATCATTACAGTGAACACAGTTCCACTTCTCAGCTCAGTGCTGGGGGGCTTTATACCCCTCTAGCCCACACCTGGCATTAGACACAAACTTTTGGACATATACTGTAGTGTAGTTGATCACCCAAGACATGTTTCAAATGTTGCTTCTTTCATTTAGAACGTGTGATGCTAACATTGTTAACAAACACTAGAGCACAATAGTCACCTAAATAACCTTTCTGTAAAAATGCTTCATCGTCTTCTCTTTGGTTCTTGTTGATGGTGATCACACTTTACTCTCTCTCCTACCCTCCTACCTCCCTGCTTGCTCTCCTGTCTTGTCTGCTACACTTCCCTTCCAGACCCACGCCTTCAATGTCTTTACTGCTTCCCATTGTCTATGTGTGCTTATGCAAAGAGGTTTTTTATATGTTTACATGTTTTTTTTTCTCTTATCTTTTCCTCCCTCATGTAAGCAGTCCTTACTTTAAGGTGGCGCTGTGTAAACATCTGCCCTGCCAGCAGAGGCTGGGACCTAATTTCCCGCAGGGATCAATAAAGTATATCTGTATCTGTATCAAAGCTCCACTCAAGGTCTCACAGAGAGTCGGTGTGGTTTAGGACACAGTATGACGTACTGTGAACTGTAAAAATTAACCTAATTAAGGATGTGGTTTCACAGCAGGTTGAGGGAATGTTTTTGTGATGTATTTTTACAATGACTGGGCTGTTTAGGTGACTAATGAATTTTAGTTAAAGTTGGTTAACACTCTCTTCATAACTGCATCTCTCTCGGTCTTGCTATCGCTCTCTTGTTAAAGCTGTTAGATCAAAAATAAGTACATGAGCCTGTGTAGTATTTTGAAAGTGTGGAGGAAATCACCTGGACCTTCCCTGATCAAGAATATACGTAATGATGTTTCGTATTGAAGCACGGAAACAACACTCATACTCAGATTGTGTCCTAAACCACAGGCGCTAAGGTTAAGAAATTACTCACCTTCACTAAACTCCTAAAATAAAGCTGATTAATTGAACATAATCTTTAAATATATATTACATGACCTTTGTGAATATCTGGATGCACTCAGGTGTATTTAATCAGTGGACACCATTGATTTTCATTACAACACACCTGCCATAGCTGTTTTTTTTACCGTGACTATTTACTTGACAATTGACTTTGTGTTTGTTAGAAACATTAGGCTCACTAACAGCTCAACATCACACACTCTTTCAGGGTATATTTATTACAGGATGCATCCGATTCATTCATTTTTCCCTCTGATGTCTGAACCAACATTTTCTGCTGATGCTGACCCAATACCGAACCTGGCTTTTGTGATGTCATCTCTAGTCATTTAATTAAATATGCTGTAATGTTAATACTTAAAACCACACAATACAGCACCAGATGTCTAAAAGTAACCTGGGTGACCGAAGACTAATACTCTAATGCTGAATATGACTGAAAACTAATGAAAAAATGAGATGGACCTTAAAATTAAGGATGAAGTGCTTTTTATTCATCCCCTTGGGGGATTCTTCTCTGCACTCTACACATGGACACACACACATACACACACACACACAGAAACACACACACACAAAGGACATTTAAACCCATACCTGGAGCAGCAGGTAGCCATCACTTGCTGTGCTGGGGAGCAGTTGGGGGTCAGGTGCCTTGCTCAAAGGCACTTCAGCCATGGATGTTTTCCCTGCCACTTCAGGGCATTGAACCGGTGACCCTTCTGTCCAAGCCTGCTTTTCTAACCCTCAGGTCACAGCTGGCCCCAGATAGGATGTATAATCAAATAAACACAATTTTTTAAAATATTCATTTGGTCATACCACCACTGTCTTTTGTCTCCCCCAGCATCATCAACTTGTAATGTAAGTGAATAAGATCTTATTCCAAGTAAGCCTTTCTATTGGTCCATTGATCCACTAAAAACAACCCAAACAATAACAGTACTCAGTAATCTGGATGGACTTGATCTACTTGGTGTCCAGACTCTTAGAATATTAAGTGGAAGACAAAGAAACTTAAATTGACGAGTAAAGTGAGGCTTATTATAGAAGTGATGATAATCACAGCTACAGGTACAAGTCAATGCATCACTGTGTCACACCCCTGCTTCAGCCTCGACCATGTATCCATCTTTGTCCACATGTTCTCAGTTTATTTATGTTTGCCATATGCTTTTATTACTTTCACATCATGTCTCCATGTCCCCGCCCTCATCATATCATCCGTCCATGTGCTTCTGTTTACATTTTACACATGCAGTTCTTGTCTCCACATGTTCATTTGTTTACATCTTCCATGTGTCTTGTTCATATCTCCACCCCCCAGTTACATTATGTCATTACACAGCCCTGCCGTCTCATTATTTCTCATGATGGTTTGTCTTCATCAGTCATTAAATGTTTGTGAATGTGTGTGTCTGTTTGTCATTCACAGTTGTACATTTTGTCAGTATTGCCACAGCCTGCACTTTGTTTTGTTTTGTTAGCCACGGTGTTTAGTTGTTTGTTTTTGTAATAAAGTTTTGCTTTTGGACATGTACCTCTGCATCCTCTCCTCCGGCCTACCCCCTCAGAACATTACACACTGTGAATCCAGTAAAGATCTGACATTAAATACTATTAAACTAAAACAACTGTAAATGCTGGTGTATCTTCAAACTGATAATGTAACACAACAGTCTGGATGCAGGAGTTTCCTCAGTGAGGAGACATGTGCAATGTTTCATTACAGACGTCCCCCAAATACACTAATCCAGTCACGATAGGGCTTATGTATAAAAGTCACTGTGACTTCCAAACTACACTGTAAAAAGCAGTTCATTACCTACACTTTAGTAGTAAAAATGTCCTTAAATCGATAGCTGTTGTGTTATTGTAAGTGGCCCATAGGGTCGTTACAGAGCGAATGTGCTGCTCTATTGTTCCGAATGCCCCCCTATTACAACACACTGTTGAAATTAACTACTGTCAGCAGGAAACTGGTTAGCCTCAATCAGAAAGAGAGAGAGAGAGAGAGAGAGAGAGAGAGAGAGAGAGAGAGATAATAGGGTGAGGGGCTAGGTTTACACAGTAGCAGTAATGGCTACATTGTAACTTCCATCTATTTGAGTATTAAGGTCTTGCTCTAAGGCTCCTTTGAAGTTTGTATATAAATTCAGCTGAGGCCCTTGTTAAAACAGCCCATCTATGGTCACCGCTATACGACCTGTGAGTGCCGTGTGACTGGCATGAATTAACTAAGCATTTTAAAGGGTGGCATTTGAAAGCAGTTAAAGAGTAACTTGGACCAATTAAATGCACGTTAGGCAAATGAATATCTTTATGCCCAGAGGGACAATGAATTTCCGTGGCTATTGAAACTTCTGAAACAACCAAGCCCCACTGAACCCTCCTAAATTCATCATGGAATAAAATGACCAGATGTGACTTTTGTAAGCACATTAATACACAAACACACAAAGCAAGCTCTTATAAGCGTATTAATATTAATGTTTTCAATCTATTCATTATCTCTTATTTAATTCTATATAATTACATAGATATGTACATTCAATTAGCATTCTGTATCCACACACTGAAGTCTGCTTTCCGAGGTTTGCAAACATCAAAAATGACTAAATATAGCAAAAATGTTCTATAAATCAAATCCATGTACAACAACTTTAATGAAAGTTCGTTTTTGTTTATAATTTAATTTTAAAAAAGTAAAGTGGAAGTTTTTTACATTAATTACAAATAAAGTGACACATCTCAAGCTTTTTAATGTTCATACTGTTTGAATAGTAATTTATTCTAACTCCAAATTAAATATTTTAATAATTTGAGCTTCTGGATTTCTGATTTCAAGACTGATTTTAGACATTTAAATGATCAAAACTATGAATAAATAATAATTATTTAGTAAACAAACAAGTAAACAAACCAGAATATGTTTATATTTGACATTCTTCACAGTAGGCACCTCTTGCTTAGATGCAGCTTTCTTGTCATTTTCTCAGTCAGCTTTATGAGGTAGTCACCTGGAATGGCTTTCAGTTAACAGCTGTGTCTCTTAATGTGTTTGATACATCAGTTGTGTGTCTACTTTGAAGTAAAATCATGTGTTCATTTATAATATAGAGAAAAAAAAGAAAAACATTGTGTCCAAACATTTCACTGGTATTTTATTAGCTTATCTGATCAATATTAAAACAGGAAAATGCTTAAAATGTCACTTTATAGAATTTATAACAGTTTACACATGATTTTTTCAATGTGACACTATACTCTACTGATGTGGTTTTAATTGAAGTTGTGCAAGCTGATATGCATCTGCTTGTTTTTAGCTATGGATGAAAAAATAATGAAGATGAGGTTTCAAGTCATTACACCAGGAGGGCCTTGTAGGGTTACAAGCCAACCTTCAAGTTAACATTAAAAATCTGAATGTGAATGAATGAGTGAATGCAAGAATGAATATGTGAATGAAGGGAGTGGGTGAATAGGTGTAGATGGGAGGATGGATGGGGGAAGGTATTTAGAAAGTTATTGAATCAGGAAATTCCGCTAACTCTCCAGGAGGGAGGGGAAGGGGTAGTTTTGGGCTAAAGCCTCACGCCCCCTGGCCGGGCTTAGTGGAGGGCTAATTCTCCGGCCTTAGTCAGCAAGCACACAGGGGGCCCTCACAATGGAGCTTTTCTCCCCACAAAGAGTGCAGCTAACCCTGCCATTCCACCAATGCAGATCGGCTACAGGGGGCCCAAGCTAGCACTAGCCACAGTTAGCCAACAAGCATAGGTCAGAGGTTAAAGCACAAGACTCATCAGGAATCATTTTCACTGCTCAAAACGTAGTGATGAAAGAGGCATCCATGATAAATTGCCATACTGTGAAAATGCTGAGAGGTCTAGAGGTCCATTGACGCTGAAGTGGTGCTTCCTGGTGGCTTTTTAAAAAAGGTCGGCCCATTTTTGAAGTTGAGATGTGAAGAATTTCAAGGTTGAGGGGACTGGATTGTCAATGGTGGTGATCGCTAGATGGCTTCAATGAATCATTCTGTTTATCTTGTCAGCTTCATTCAAAAAAGGGCTTCTGAAATGTGGGTGTGTGTCCCAAACCATGTAATATGAGTCAACAGATAGCAGTCGTCTTCTCACCTTACCGGAGAAGTACCTGAACAAGGCACACCTGGATGTCTCAACACTCTCCTTTTCTTTCATCTTCTGTCTGACGGTTCTCACACTTTTCAGCTCCACATTTGTCCTAGATGTCTAGTTTTCCTCACCGTACACATTCAACTGCTTAACCTTTAACAGTCAAGATTTATGACTTTAGTTCCTATAAAGTATGACAATGAATTAATTCTGCTTTATTTTTGTTTTCATTTATTTACTGATTACATGTATTTATTTATTTATTTATTTATTGATGATGTCTCTGGTTCAGGAGTGTTGATATTAGTAATGTGACAGCTGTATCTCTGAGAGATACACAGTGTTTATACTCTATAGTAATTTACTCAAACTCTTAAGGAAATATTCAAATAATTTGAGATACTAGATTTCTGATTTTCATGAGCTATAAGCCAAACTGCCAACATTAAAACAAAAAGACTTGAAATACGTCACTTTACGGGTAAATAATATAAAATATATGACAGTGTATCTGTTTTGAATAAAATTATGAACAAAAATTAGCTTCTAATTTGAAGGAATTTCCAATTATTTGATGCACTTTTGAGTTTGTTTTGATATCAGCAATCTAGAATCTCTACTGTCCTTAAATATGACTGAATGCACAGCACTTCACATTTTCTTTGCTTTCAGATCTTAATAAAATAATGTTTTATTAACACAAAAGTACTTTTATGATCCCTGGCCCTACTAGCTCATTGTTCCCCACTATGACTAAGTCCACTACAGTACCAAGGGCATTCGTCTCATTATAGAGATTAGTCAGGAGGAGGTAAGCACTTAAATCAATGAAATGTAAGATGGCATCTAAGGTTTGCGTGGGACATTAAACGTGTGGTCTCCTTTTTCCCCGAGCGTGTCCCACAATGCTCGGCGTGGTCGTTAAGCGATTGTGTTTCTTCCAGCAGGTGAGCGACGCGCCTCCTCAGCACCTCCTTTGGCGCTTTTCCTCCCCCCTTTTTGTTGTCCGTCAGCCATTGTTTGAAGGAAAGACCCTGAAGAGGCGGAAGAAGAAGAAAAAACTTTTGCCTTTTTCTTTTGAAGGGCCAGCGGTTTGCCTGCCATTGTCGTCGCCAGACTTTGATGTCATAAGTCCTAAGTGATGAGAGGCAGAAAGGGCATAGGCTCAAGAACTAAGAAAATGGTTTCCAGTTTCTGAGGAACTCCCGCAGGATCATGTGTTGGGCTGGACAAAGAAGTGTTGGGTTTCCCTGCTTTCACCTGCTTCTTTTTCTCTTTTACAGGATAAGAATAAAATCAAACAGAGATTGATATTATCTCTCCAAAACATATTACTGAAGGAACCAGCCAGTATGAACATTTTGTTACCAATACTGATAGCGAGGGTGAATTAGGAAAGTAAACGTTCCCATTTTTCCATCGGTTCTTGTCAAAGAGCTTTTTTATGTGTTATCAAAGCTTTATTGGCAGACACAAATCTACAGAAAGTCAATATCATTCAATACTATGGATCAACCAATATATATAGATCAGAGCATAGTTTGTCTTCAACCAATTTGTGTGATTGCTCTACTGGCAAGAACAGTAATGAAACTGATGTAAGAGCTCTCTGTAACTTTCCAGAGGCCATGTGTAATTTATATGCCTATATACCCAAAGGAACGTTCACTCAAATGTTCTTGGCTATCAGTGAATGAAAGCTGTTTTACCATAATTAGTATAAGACTTCCTAAACAATCCTTTTTTTTTTGAAGGACCAAAAAGTCAAATCTTCTTCTCTTGCCAAGTCAATCACCTGAACAAGTCCAATAAGCATTTTACTTATTGAAGACTGATGTTTGTGATCATGATCAATTAGGGCTGTCATCATTATTACATAGTCACAATCATGTTACAATTAATTTTCAGAGATGCTCTTTCACAGTCACGTTTATTTTACAATATTCATTTTTCACCAGTTACGTTGATGTCCGCGTGGCTGTTGTTGTGAAGCAGGAGGAGAAGGAAGACAGAAACGTGACATTAATTAAAAAAAAACTAAAGTTAAATACTGTGGCTGTGAACAAAATAAACGCTGTGACACTGATTTCACTATGAAAATATACTTGACATGAAGACATATGTACTACAACTGGCATGGAGAGAACACAATGACGGACAACGACTGAAACACTGGGAAGGCTTTTTAAAGCAAACATAATCAGACATATGATGAACAAGCAGGGCTGTGATCAGAGACAAGACAGGTGTAAACAGTGAAATAAGACGTGACATGACCTGGCTGGGGGTGGAGACATGACATGGAAGATGTAAACAAACAGCACATGGTGACTTGACAGCATCTGGATAGAAATAAACACAAGTACATGACGTGTCCGGACAGAAGCGGGGCCAGGAATGCAGCGGCGGTGGCCGGAGGGTCACAGTTGAGGTAAATAAATGTAAATGACAGAATTGGAGGGAGGAATAAAAGAGAATATAAAAAAATTATATGAGATAAAATAGACAACAAAGAATTATAATAACTGTAATAAGATAAGGAGAGATAAGAATAGATCTCTTGTGCAATATGCAGATAAATGTGCAAAATATACAGCATAGAGATGTGCAGTGTACATGGGTGGTAAGTATAAATATGCAGTGTAGAGCGGAATTGTGCATGACAAAGTGCAGTGTGTGTGTGCGTGTGTGTGTGTTTGTGTTATTGTCCATATTGTCGTATTTATGCATTTGTATAATGATGTATCGTAAAACTCTGCTTTTGTTGATCTATCTATCTATCTATCTATCTATCTATCTATCTATCTATCTATCTATCTATCTATCTATCTACATCCAAGTTACTGAGTATGGACAGACAGTAAGTAGATCAAAGCAATTCATTTGGCAACATTAGTCTTTTACTAACCCACACTGTGATCTTTACATTGTTAATCACAATTATTCATAAGACAATTAATTATGAGCTACAATGTAATAATCCCGACAGTACTATGATCAGTATAATCTTACCAAATCAGTTCAAATGTCCAGTTCAAAGCCTTGCATGACTCTGCACTGGTATGTAAAGCTTTCCAGTGTCCGGTGGCCAACTGAAGGGTCAGAGATGATCCTCTCATTGACTCCAGTCTAAACATCATGGCCCTGTCTCTCTCAGCATGCGTCACTTTCATTGTGTGAGTGTGTGTAGATTAAGTACAGGCAAAAGAACATGCAGTTGGGATTATTATTGGTAAATGAGCACATTCTTTACACACGTGTGCCTTTTCTTAAGCTTTGCTATGTGTATAATGGTGCAGACTGGATATGGCATCTCAGTATCGGGTTTACAGTGGCAGAAAACACTGGATCAGATATCAAAAGAGAAAAAAGAATGAATCTGATCCAATCCTGTAAGAAATCTAGCCTGGAACAGCACACACATTATGTAATGTGATATTGTTAGGCTCATTATTGTTAGGAATCAGTATTTCTTATTCTAAATTCTGATTTCTTTACAGATTTGCTCATAACACGTGAGCAGTGAGTATAACACAAGCCTACGAATTCTTCATTTAATACAAATACTGTTATGTAAAGTGGAACAGAAAGTACTAGAAATAAGTCTTTGTATTCAAGTGGTTACAGTAAAAGGTACATTTTTAGGGAAGTATTTTTCTTTACTGAAAAAAGAATGTTTTTATTAGAATAACATTTTATTAACTACTAAATACAAGTGCATTTATTTGGCTTATGTTCTTAATGACACAAAACTCCACCAAACAATCTGCCAAATTAAAAGAACACTGGCTGTTTGAGAAAAACATCTGATTCAAATTTTTTACCCAATTTTCTCCCCAATGTTATTTAGGTAGAAACCCGCCCACTTGACGACTTGTAATGCCTCTGACTGTAGGATGGGCAGACTAACACAGGCCACCTCCAATGCATGAGAAGTCAAGCTCCGCCTCTTTTCTAACCACTGCCAATACATCACTGCCGGGCAGCCAACGCATTCAGAGAAAAGCGCAGGATCCTCAGTTCTGATGGATCACCTGGCAGACGCCTGAGCAAACTGACATTACTTAGTAGTGCTGGGGAGAGAGTGCCATCTTTCCCACCTAGAGACAGCACTGCCAATTCTGCTCGCTTGGGTCCCGGCTGCTGATGGAAAGCAGCATGATCAGGATTCAAACTAATGATCCTCAGATCATAATGACAGAGCCTTAGTCTGCTGAGCCACTCGGGGTGTATAGAGATGGGATTCTAATCTTGTGCATCCTGTTCTTGAGAGGTAGTACAGTGTTTGAGTATTTTGAGAATATACTATACAAAAACCGCTCCACACAACATTGTGCAGTTTGCAGTGTCAGCTCATTTTCTCTGTGGACAGCGCCCTTCTGGTAGATGAAATACATTTCTCTGCACTACATGACCTTTACATACATCTCCAAAGAGTACGGCACTTTTTAAGGTTAATGTATGCAGTCTGTAGTCATGGTACAGCAATAGTGCTTCCTCACTACCTTGATGTGTTTTATCACAAATATACATAAGAAATACATAAAACTATATTAATTGCCATGTGTTTGTATTATGGACATGATGTCCTTCACCTGAGTGAATTGTATCTGATGTTTGATACCCAACAGGCAGCAAACATGCTGATTTTAATAGCCACTAAAGGTGAAATGTGCAGGGTTAAGTGTTGTGCTTGTGGGCTACTCTGGTCCCAGAGTAATTAGAAACTATGAAATGAAATGTACTATAGTGGAAACATAAATGCAATATATTGTAAAATATCTTCACTATAGTGACGATGTCATATCTTTAGCCCTACTTGAATTAAATTAGTTTATCTGGGGAATATCTGACACATATCAGTGATGAAACTCATGCATCCAGAAATCATTAAAATAACTACAGGAGTGAGATTCTGGTTGGTTGTATTTTTATGAACCCAGAAATCTGTCATGTGATAATATGATCACAGTTATTTGTATTTATTCTTATTACATTCTTTATCTTCTCCTGAGATCGCTACCTTGCTGTGGTGGAGAAGCTTGAGAGAACCTTTGAATCTAAGAGCGATACCATCTGGAGCTATGCTCCCGGTAGGGTCACCCTTGATGGTAAGGTCGAAGAGGAGGTTCCAGACAAAGAGCGATCACACTCCCCATCCAACTGGACCTGGAACTGTGGGCTGCAGCACGGTTCTTACAACTTTTGGTGTTATGTTGCTTTACTGCTAATAACACTGAATGTTGATTTTTCATGATGAGGTGTATGCTAGGTGCAACTTAGCACAACATTGAGTCGACTGCAGGGCTGACAAGAGATTGGGATGCTTAGTCAGTCTATTTATCCCACAGAGCACAAATGAAGTCAAAAACTAAGAATGTCATAAAAGGCATAAAAGGCTCATCAAAGGTCGTATTGCTCAACACAACAAAGAATGAAGATGAAGAGAAGCTAAACACTAGACTCAGTGTAAAGACTGGACAATGGAATGTGATGGGTCTAAACTCACTTGGTAAGTTATTGATACTTAGTTGTGAATTGGAAAGACTGAACATCAGCATTTGTGGATTGTCTGAGACTAAGTGGTCAGGCACTGGACACTTCAAGACAAAGGAAGGACACACAGAGCTGTTCTCAGGTAAAGAGGGTCGTGAACATCATGGAGTTGCTATCTGGATTCACAGAAGAGTTTCTACATGTCTAAAATCCTACAATCCAGTGAACAGCAGAGTCATATCAGCCACATTTGCTTCAAAGCCAAGAGATATGACTCTTATTCAGTGTTATGCACCAACCGCGGACAAACAAGATGAAGAAATTGAACAGTTCTACAAGGAATTTGAACAGGTACTTGTGGAGAATCCCAAGCAAAACCTTGTCATCAACCTTGTACTTGTCATCACTGGAGATTTCAATGCCAGAATCCGAGAAAATGCAGCAGAAAGTGAAGTGCTTGGGAAATATGGTCATGGTACAAAAAACGATAGAGGTCAAGCACTGGTAGACTTCTGTGATGAACATGCGTTGTTCATCAGCAACACACTCTTCTGTCTACACAACAGGCACAGATACATATGGAAGAGCCCAAATCAAGAGACCAGAGCTCAGATTGACTACATCCTGATCAACAAGCAGTGGAAACAGTCAATCAATAATGCACGCACATGCTTCAGTGCAGATTGTGATTGTGATCACAATCTCGTGATGTTGACATTGAAGATGAGTTTCAAAAGGAAACAAGTGAGGAAGCCAATTCAACTGGACCTTGGAAAAGTCAGACAGGATCAGTTCAAGCAGCAGTACCAAATGGAGGTTGCCAATAGATTTGAAGACTTAGCAAGACTCCAGGAACCACACACACCAGATGAACTGTGGCAGCAAATGAAGAATGTCACGCTGGAAGCTGCTAAGAAGACAATACAGAAGAACCACATCAAACA
>BRDA01079525.1:0-20014 GCA_036984385.1 Crenuchus spilurus
GTGAAATTTTGAATCAACATATTTCTCCTTTAAAATGTTACATTTACTCAGATTAAACTTTTGATCTGTCATCTATGGTCTATTATGAATAAAATTTGCCATCTCCACATCATTGCATTCAGTTTTTATTCACAATTAGTTTAGTGTCCCAACTTTTTTGGAATCCGGTTTGTAGAAACAAAACTAAACATACCCCAGAAATCTTAAAGGGTCTATTTTTCATATATATGCATATATATATAGCTTTAATTGAAATATATTTTAGATTATTGTGAGAGAAGCATGAATAACTTCAGGCATATTTTGTCAGCACAAGGCAGAGTGCAAGTCTTTTTTCCTGCCCACAGATGCGATATTGCAATCATATGATAACGAAATGGTAATTCCGGACATGTCAGTTGTGGATTAGCAGCCCAGGAATGTGTAAAAATTCCCATTTGGTGTCTATAAACAAAGCACTCACATGAACAAAACCATCTCACCTCACACCTAACTTATGAATATTCAATCTAGGAACGAGTGACTCAGTAAAACAGTGTCAACTCACATTAGTTAAGTTTTAGAAATAAAACCACATACAATTTCTAAAACTGTAATGATCAGTGTGTAGCCAACACCTCTGCTTATTCAGTTCTGAGCACAAAAGTCTTGGCTACAAATGATTAGAGTGTTGGTTTTCCACAACATATCAGCACATCTGAAAACAGGTTTTTGGAAAATCTAAGTTTAGAGCAGATTTAATCAAAATATAGATTTATGACACTCTTATTGTTTTGACACTGTTGTTGTTGAGTGTGTGCTGAACAAAAGCCTGTGTAACACTTTGGAAATTTTTTTTTAGATGGGTGTAATTAAGATTAAGATCAACCAATTTAGCCAATGTGATTTTTCACACAATGGAATTTGACCTCCGCATTTAACCCATTCGTGCAGTGAAACACAAACACACACTAGTGAACACACTACGCTGTGAGAATTTGTGCCCGAAGCGGTGGGCAGCCCTTATCCACCGGCGCCCGGGGAGCAGTTAGGGGGTTAGGTGCCTTGCTTAAGGGCACTTCAGTCATGTCCTGTCTGGGGATCGAACCAGCGACCTTCTGGTCACAAGACCAGATCCTTACCACTAGGCCATGGCTGCCCCCTAATTTGTAAGAAGTCAAGGCATGTCAGACTACATCAGAGTTTCTGAAATAACCTTAGACTCCAGAGGGCTAAGTGTCAAGTCAGAGTCACATTGAGAGGCCTAAGGGTCAAGTCAGTCTAGCATCAAGTGAGAGGTTGGCAAGTCCTACATTTGACCAAGTCAGGTAGCAAATCTTAGGTCTTGAGTTGGCTGAAGTCTTGAATCAGAGTTGCTGACTGGAGGCCCCTTCTCTGACCAGTGCTGTTCCTTGTTAAACATAATAGGGGACACTGACCTTTCTTTTGTGTCTCTGTTTCTCAGATCAGATTAGATATTTTATTGTAGCTAAAAGAAAAGCTCGAGCTCAGGACTATCTAAATTAAATCGATTAATGCCTGTAGGTTGGACAGCTGTGATTTGTCCAGAACCTTTTATCAGACATCCAGCAATGGACAGCCAGGAGCAATAACTCTACCCAACAGGATGACATAAACACAGAGCCATCAGTATTCTATCGATTGTGAGGATTAGAGCTTTAGTCCTGCAGACAGTCTGACAGATTTAGATATTTGAGAATCATGGATGTGCTTCTGCATCACTGTCTCTACAGTTAATCCCTCAGTCAACAGATATTATAGTCCAGTTTAGTAATGTGACAGAAAATTAATGTCACAATTGATTCCATAATTATGAAGATGTAGGTCCTGTATTGTTGTCGATTGTCTCAATCAAAACTAAAATGTGGAAGATGTTTAAACTTTCTATAAATCTACATTTTAAAAATTTTTTGTTTGAGTTAGGAATTATTACTTAGAGACATTAAAAACGTTTTCAGCAGTTTTATACCTGTTTTTAAATATCTGAAGATCATGTCATCCCACAAACTGAAATTAGATGACCAGTCAGCATTGTAAACAAGTTGTAAACAGTCATCCATTTTGGTTCAGTAAGTTTATACTTAGACTTAGACAATTTTATTTTCATTTTACATACAACAAGTGTATACAGAACAAAATTTCAGCACAGGATTGAAATACTGTACATACTATATCAATATCAATAGAACATGAACAATATACACTATATAAATGTAAAATATGTACAGCAGCAGCAAAATAATATAAAGTACAGTAGTGAGAAATGTATAAAAATTAGGACTGTTGAAGTTAACATGATAATAACGCATTAATGCAATCTCAATTTAACTGAATGTCTTAAAATAGTGCAGTTAACGCAAATGCTATTTTGGCCCTGTGAGCATCTCTCTTAAGAGTAGAGGATTAAAGTTTGAAACACACATTTCCTGACTTCTGTTTTTTTGGGGATCTATTTTGAGAATTACTGAACATTTCAGGTGCTTTAAGCACCATTTCATATACAGTAGAACCTTGACTTACAAGTGACCCAACTGAGGAATTTTCAGAGATAAGAGCCATCGCTCAGTAGATTTTTTTTTATTTAAGATGCGAGCTGAGATCGGAGTTACGAGAAAGCCTCTGTCACCCACCACTATAAGTCACTAGCGAGCATGACTGCAGAGATCATTGCTGACAGTGCAGAGAAGAGATGGTGCAGCACTTTGTAAACAAACGTGTTGCACTCATTATCTAAACATTTTGAAATGGGAGAAGAAATAAAGCTCTTTAAACAGGATTTTATTGTAACTTCCTGCAAGTGAAAGACAGGTATGGTGAAAAAGATAAAAGACACTGAAGAAAACTGTCTGATCTTTAATGTAAATACACTTAATAAACCAGTTAATTTCTTTACATTCTCTTGTGTATTATGTATTATTACTTTTATACATTATTTGTTACAAAAAGTTGGTGCGGTTTTAATGTGGAAATGTAAATTGATATACAAGCAAATTAAGTTACGAGCACCATCACAGAACGAATTAAACTCATAAGTCAAGGTTAAATTGTATTAAAATATATGTTGCAGTATAAGGCAATTGTGTACAAAATCTTAAGTAAAAATGCATTAAAACATCTGTCTGAACAAGCAAACCCAGTTCCTTCATAAAGGTACATATACAGTATCTGCTTATTTCTGCCAACAATCTCTCTTCAAAAAAATTCTCCATGAATTTGAATATTATGAATTATTGTTATTATCAAATGAATTATGAATTATTTGAATGAATAAATAAATAAACAAATAAATAAATAAATTACAATTAACTATAAGAAATGCTGAGAGTAATCGCAATTAAAATTTGTAATCATTTGACAGCTCTAATAAAAATTACTGGATATATTTTAAAGAGAGGTAGTAGTAGTAGTAGTAAGTTGTACTTTGCACTTCACTTAGTCAAGTCATCTTTTTGCATTGACGTTATGTTGTCCATTTTGGTTCAGTTTGACATCTGAAGAGAGCTGGTATCAAAGCTAATAAAAAAAACAGAATATAAGACAATTGCCATCTAATCCCACCACCTGACTGACAGTTCACCACCCACCACTCGCCAGAAATGTATTCGCCCAGAAGTCGTCTACGTGAAAGTGCATCTCACAGCGAACGTCATTTGCCGAAACATTTGTGGACAAAACTCCAGTGTGAGCGGGTGTTTATTATGATTGCATTTCTGAAAACATTCACGTCTCCCAAACTGCACAAGTCCCATCAACTGCACTACTATTTAAATAAAGTGATATTAAAGTGAGTGAGCTCATTAAACAAAGAAAAAAATATGTTGAATAGTTTTATAATAAGTCTTTTTTTCAAAATCTGAAATATTTAGATATGATTTAAAATGGTTTCATTTGTGGAGATGGTTGAGGACCACCAGCATCCATTCTTTCACAGGCTCGCTCTGTGTGTGTGTGTGTGTGTGTGTGTGAGGGTGATGAATTACGCTGGCAAGCGTGAAGCTATTTTACACACAGGCTTTACCACCGGAGGGGACGAGTGACATACAGGGCTGAACCAGCGAGGGAAATTATACAGAAGAGAGACGGAGCAATGCTCTCTCTCTCTCTCTCTCTCTCTCTCTCTCACACACTCTCTCTCTCTCTGCGCTGTGGCTCAGAGCTCCATCTAGGCCAGGGCTACAGGGATCTGGAGTGTGGCTGGAGTGGGACTCACCTGAGCAGAGTTTGGAGAGTTTTTTGCCCAGTCACATGACTTTATGACTGTTTCTCACATTGATTCACAGTGAGACTGGTTTGTTTCTCACAAGAGCAGGTGAGGCTGGAGTGTATCATCTCAGCAATTGAGAGGTTGTGTTTATTACATTATCAGGAAATGTTTGAGAGTCTTTATTACTTGAACAGTTGGAGCGCTTCTTGAGCAGGTGATAGGCTGTTGAGGCTTTATTACATGAAGAATAGAGGTTGGGGTGTTTCTGACTTGAGTTTGTATTGTTTCACACTTGGACAGGTCACTTAGGAGCGTTTGTTACCTGAACAGGTGAGGTTCGCCTCATCCTCGTTGTTGCCGCAGTCATTGGCGCCATCACAGAGCCACTTCTTGGGGATGCAGCGTCCATTCTGGCAGCGGAACTGATCCAAGGGGCAACTACGGTTAGCTGAAGAAAAGTTATTTTATAAAGCAAAACATTTAATAAATGAAAACTTTTATTAATTTGATAAATGATGTTAAAGCACATTAGCATAGCTGGAGAATACAGCACATGAAAGGTGACGTACAGCAGAGGTTTGGTTCTTCATCGCTGCTGTCTGAGCAGTCATCATCACCATCACAGCGCCAGGACAGTTGGATACAGCGCTGATTTCGGCACTGAAACTCATCTGGACTGCACTGCTTAGGGTTCGACAGTACCGCTGAGGCTGTGAGTGAAGTCAAAGTTAGTCAAACTGACTAAGGCTGTGTAGGCAAATCAGATCTGCTGAGATCATCATGTATGTGCTTGGGTTGCTGTGGTAACAAATGGGCAGCTGTGGATCTGGTCTTGAGACTAGAAGTTTGCCAGTTTGATCCCCGGGCAGGTCATGATTTAAGTGCCTTTAAGCAAGGCATCTAACCCCCAACTGTAAGTTGCTCTGGATAACAGTGTCAAATGTTAATGTAAATGTAAATGTAAATGTAAGGAGGCGTCAGTAACTACAGCCATGCTGGTGACATGACTTCAGGGTTGCCAGGTTCACAGTTTTTGAACTACATTAAAATGTACCAAGACTGCCAAAAAACCTCGTAAAACAGAGCTGCAGATGCCTTAGATAGACTTTCTAATATTAGAAGATTCAGAGGAGGGATCTGAACATACAGGTCAGAGCAAAGAAGGAGGAAAAGTATTATGTTTTAAATGCTAAAAGCTTATAATTATGTAGAAATGGAATAAAAAAAGATTAAAAGGAGATTTAGGAGTAAAAAAGCAAGTATAGCTTCCTCAAACGTCTGTGATTAGACTCTAGATCAGAGATTAGTTTTAAGCTTGTGTGGGCTTGAGAGTTTTTCAGGACCTGGCAACCTGGGACGTGCTTGTTGGATCCCGTCACTCTAGATTTGACGAAAGACACTACGAAATCTGATTTGAGTGTCCAGAACATCTGGACTGAGACGGCTCTGTAGGAGTCAGTGTAATCGGATTTCAAACCACCTCCAAATATGGTTTGGATCAGATCTGAAAAAATCTAATTTAATTTGGTTTTAGACTGTCTGGACCCAATGTCAATCTGGATAGACCAGAAATCACATTTTGGCAGTCTGAAGTATTATATATAAACTCTTTTACATCCTGTTCAGGAATCAGGATCAATAGACTTGTTCAGAGCTGTACAAACATCTGATCAGCAGACATTGATCATTGCTGCTATTGATCAGACTGTGTGTGACGGCTGCTGCTATTAATGATCAGTGCAGACTCTGCATCTTATTCCTGAACTCAGCTCAACACAAACACAGTCTGTGAATGACTCCTCATCCCTGACCTTCATCCTAACATCACCTTTAACCTGCTTTATTAGATTAACCTGACAATGACCTTCTAGTGGATTCCAGACTCCTCCTGGACGTATAATCTTGAGCAAATCAGTTCAGGTGAGGAGTGAGAGGTTTACCTGAGCAGGTGAGGTTGTTTTTCAGCAGGTGCTGACCATCTGCACAGGCGCACACACGGCCACCAGGAACGGCCAGACACAGAGCAGCCGGACCACAGCCGCCACGATTAACAGAGCAGGAGTTATTACCTGAGAGAGAGAGAGAGAGAGAGAGAGAGAGAGAGAGAAATAGTCACAGGGAGATAGAGAGAGAAGGAGAGAGATTCTGATAAAGTGGACAGTGGGCGGAGTTGTCTTTAGTAGTGGAACTATGAGTAGTTCTGTACTGCTGGTAAATACAGTGTATTTAAGTGTAATTTGACTTTGACTGCTGGTTTTTCACTATTCAATATTTTCACATAAATATTGACTTTTATTCCCAGAATTTGACCGAGTCTGAGAAAGCGGATCCGTTTTTTTGGCATTTGAACATCAACAGGAGCATTAACTGGAGAGTCTCTGGCCAGCCAAAACAACTCGAAAGAGCCAAATCTGCAACCCGGGGGGCGGCAGACCACAAACACTTTATCCCAGAAAAACAGGTATTAAAGTAAAAACCAGGCCATTTCACTCAGCAGTGTAATCACGGTTTGGGTAAAGAAAACATCCAGGACGTATTAAACGTGGTGAAGATGCTGCGGATTCTGATTTCAGTCTTACGCTGAGCCTGAAAGAGGCTTAAAAAGATGACCTGCTTCTTATAACAAACAAAAAACAAGTAATTCAGGCTTTTTTTCTCCAGGGCTGAGCAAACATTTTATCTTTATTAAAGTATTCAGACAAATCCGGGCTGTACTTTCTATAGCTGAAGTGATTGCACCGTTTCAGCTACACTAGTGCTGGAGGAAGGTCAAAGGTCACTGGCATTGGCTGTGCTGACACGGCCGGATCAGTTAACCCAAAGTTCAGTGACAGCAATTTAATGCAAAGAGAGGACTGTTTCAGTGCTGAAATGCTTCATTCTAGTGAACCTCCTGACTTACAATGCTCGTGATAGGGACCAGTTATCTACAACATAAGTGTATCTATTTTATACAGACATAAACCCAACAGTGGACCTATAGGTGTCTTCTGAGTGCTTATATGTGATGTTGATTATGGTAAAATAGTGATACATCTGAAAAAAGTAAGTTTTAGGGACTATTTATTTAGGGACTATTCCTATGCCGTACAAACACTTTTAAAACAGTCCAAAATCTCTGACATCTTACAGTGTGTTCATAACTTTGTGACGGAGGCTTCAGACGTCTGGTTGCTATCAAAACCATTGTGAACAAACACCTTAACGGTCATTCAAGAGACCACAGCAACCAACTAGCAACACCTTAGCAGTCATTCAAGAGATCACAGCAACCAACTAGCAACACCTTAGCAATCACTCAAAATACCACAGCAACCAACTAGCAACACCTTAGCAATCACTCCAGAGACCATAACAACCAGCTAGCAATACCATAGCAGTCAGTCAAAAGACTACATCAACTAACTAGCAACACCTTAGCAGTCACTCATGAGACCATAGCAACCAACTAGCAACACCTTAGCAGTCACTCAAGAGACCATAGCAACCAACTAGCATCACCTTAGAAGTCACTCGGAAGACTGTAGCAACAGTCTAGCAAACACCTTAGCAATCAGTCAAGAGACCATGGCAACCAACTAGCAACACCTTAACAGTCATTCAAGAGACCATAGCAACCAACTAGCAACACCTTACCAATCACTCATGAGACCATAGCAACCAACTAGCAACATCACAGCAATCATTCAAGAGACCAATGCAACCAACTAGCAACACCTAAACAGTCATTCAAGAGACCACAGCAACCAACTAGCAACACCTTAGCAGTCATTGAATAGACCATAGCAACCAACTAGCAACACCTTAGCAGTCATTCAAGAGACCATAGCAACCAACTAGCAAGACCTTAGCTATCACTCAAAAGACCATCGCAACCAACTAGGAACACCTTAGCAGTCATTCAAGAGATGACAGCAACCAAATAGCAACATCTTAGCAGTCACTGGGGAGCCCATAGCAACCAACTAGCAACACTTTAGCAATCACTCAGAAGACCATAGCAACTAACTAGCAGCCCTTTAGTAATCACTCATGAGACCATAGTAAAAACCATAGTGTTATTTAACTTATTTTGTTTGGAATTGGTCAGAAGGTTAAAAACATGCCAGTTTCATCCAGGGAAAATATTGCATTAGTGCAGCTTTGGTTTCCAAGTTTCATCACACTCTGGCACCTCCATGTAGAGTAGTATATTTCATCTAACATGTTTACTTGAATCCCAAATTTCCCTTAATGCATACACACTGTTTTCAGAATCTGAAATTAACGTACAAACTACTTATACAAACTGTTTACATTTTTCAAAGCATTTAATGGAAAAGAGCTCATTTCACAGTCTATGGGGTAATTTTCATGTCTGTGAATTTGCCAGGTTCATAATCGTTCACTATGAGAAAGAACGTCATGAAGTCTATTGAATGTTATTGAACATCTCAGCACCATGCTAATTGATGGGGTATAAGCTTCCATTACTTGTTAGCTATAATACATGGACAAACGTATTGGGACAACTGCCCATTTATTGGGTATTAAAAAAGTTGATCCTGCTTTTGTTGGAGTCTCAATTATACATTATATTATTGATTTTGAAGAATTTGATTGCATTCTGCCACAAGAGTTAGTGAGGTCAGGATGTTGGATGATCACCACCACCACCTTATTTCCAACTCCAACAACTCATCCCAAAAATACTGGATGGAGCAGACAATACAGTTCGACTGCTCCACAGCTCAATCCTGGTGGGCTTTTAACCCCTCTAGCCCACACCTGGTATTAGACAGGGTGCCAACAGGTTTATGCTTAGTCCTGTTGTATTGGCAGTACTTCTTTATAGGGATTAGACAAGATGTGTGCATTTGAACATCTGTGTCAACAATAAGTAACTTGAATCCTTTAATTACAAGGGTGTGTCCACAAACTTTTGGACGCATTAGCCTCGTAGCTCCAGCATAAAACTATAGCAGCAGTCTTATGGAGCCACGCACTGGTTAGCTGATCGATTACATTTGACGTAAAGGAGGGGAAACTGTTTTAACAGGATAACTGTTAGAAAATGAGATCCTGAAGTCTGAAATAAACCAGCTGTTGCTGAGATTTCCAGGCAAGCAGTGAGAAATATAAAACAGCGCATCTACGGCAAGCACGGCTGGCCAAAAATAAAGGGATCAATTCCAGAAACACGCTACTGATTGTAGCTTCATACATAATGAAAGCCTGAATAATAGGATAATATTCTCTCTCTCTGTCTCGCAGTTTCTCTCTCCGTCTCTCTCTATAATGGTATTGAATTACATCAACTCAAACAGCATAAAGGAGTCGATTTTGTACTAACAGATCTATATTCCATTCTGCCGGCTTGAGGTAATGGAATTGGAGATAAAAGGCAAGCAGACATGGTTTTATGTTTCAAAAGCAGATGAGACTGAAAGAGAAAAGAGGATGGACACCAAAACGTAGGTTTCTCATTCATTTAATCAGTTAGAAATTATTCCAGTACTTGTTTAAACATTCCAGGTGTCTGTCTTTAATAACTACATCTATCTTCTTAATCGTTTAATCCAGTTCAGGGTCAAGGTGAGTCCCCCATAACCCTACACTGGGTGCTGGGCAAGGCCAGGACAAGGGCACCAATCCATCACCGGGCACTCACTCACTCCAGAACAGTTTAGAGTAACCAGTTCACCTGACCTCTGGAGGAAACCCACACAAACATGGGAGAACAAGGAAGCTCCTGGATGAAGAGTCAAACCCGAGACCCAAGGGCTGAGAGGCAAACATGCTAGCCCATATTTATGTAGTTAAATCATTATTATTAAGTAGGGGTGGCATGGTGGCTTGGTGCTTAGCATACTCATTGCTCAGGTCTCGGATTTGAGTCCCCGCCTGGATGGACTTTCCATCTTCTCACCGTGTCTGCAGGGGTTTCCTCCGGAGTCAGTGGTTTCCTCCCACTGCCCAAAAACACGGAGATCAGGTGAATTTGTTACTCTAAATTGCCCTCGTGTGAGGGTGTGCCCAATGATGGATTGGTGCCCTGACCTATAGTTAAATTAGCATAATGCCCTTAACCTGGGGTAGAGGGACTCACTATGAACTTCATGAGGATTAAGCTGTTAAGAAGATTGATAATTCTAACGTGACAGTGACACATTGACCAATACGCTTGCACAAAAAGAAATACAACACCTTACCAACTACTCAGAAGACTATTACAGTACATGGCAACACATAAAACAACCTTTCAGTGCTCACCTTTCTGTTTGTGTGGGTTGTAAACCTGAAGTCCGAACAGCGGTGGGTTCTCTCGCCTCAGCAGTGTAATGTTCCCCGTGATCAGATCCAGCTGGAAAATGGAGGCGTTCATGTAATCCGTCCAAAAAATGTAATTCCCATAGTGTGAGATTCCAAATGGGTGACTGAGCTCCTTCCCATCATAGACCACCTTGAGGAGGAGAAGAGGACAGACTGAGCCAAAATACAGCCCTCCTTTAGTGCTGAAGACTCCATCCATCCATCCATCCATACATTCATCCACCAACCACTTATTCTTTCATCCTGCCATCAATTGACCCATTCAAATGTTTATTAAAGCAGCCATCCACCCCTTCATCCATCCATCCAGGCAACCATTGACCCAACAATTCATTCTGTTATCCTGCCATCAATTCAACATTCAACCATCCATCCATCCATCCATCCATCCATTGATCCATCCACCCATCCACCAACCACTCATTCATTCATCCTCCCATCATTTCATCCATTTAACCATTCATTCATCCATCCATCCACCTATCCACCAACCACTTTCTTGCCATCAATTCATCTATTCAACCATCCAGCCATCCAATTAACCATCCACTCATTCACATCCATCCACCCACCAACCACCCATTCTACAGTTCTCTCAATCAATTTATCCATTCAACCTTCGACCCATCAATCTAATGTTTTTAAAGAGCCTGTAGCACAAACGTTTTGCTCACTTAAACAAAAAGAAAGATCTTGATGTAGTCTATAAACAGAAGCTTTAAGGTGTGACTGAGTGAGCTTTTATTGACGTTTGTAGTCACAGGAAGTCATTCTGTGACCTAAACCACACCCACTAGTCTGTGAGACCTTCATGTGAAGTCTGGGTAAATTTAAGATATTTTTACAGAAACAACTGGGTCACAATTAAGTCCTAGTGTTAGCCTCACAGCTGCAGTTCTGTTGTCAATCAGATGTAAAGAAGGAGAGAACGGTTCTCACGGTTCTGTTGGTGCCATTGAGGTAGATCTTCTCGATGTGGTCGTAATAAGCATCACACCAGTACATGATGCTGCTGGACGGGTCGATGGTCAGTCCGTTCGGCCACAGCACGTTAGAGGAGATGAAGGTCTGACGTTGAGATCCGTCCATCCAGGCTTTCTCTATTCGTCCTCTGCTGTCATTCACCTCGTCTTCCTCCCAGTCTGTCCAGTACATCCAGCTAAGGAACCAAAAAAAAACAGACTCATTCATTTAAGTCGGTCAGTAATTTATAAAGCAATGCATTCATTAATTAGTTATCTCATTCATTCATTCATTCATTCACTCACTCACTCACTCACTCACTGTTATCTATTTTCTATTCATTCATTCATTCATTCATTTTTTGATGCATCCAAGTCAGAATCCTCTATCCATCAATTTATCCATTGATCTGCCATCCATCAACCATTTTTGTTCATTCATCCATTCCTTCCATCCATCCTGTCAGTCATCCATCAATCTATCCAACAAGCCAGCTAGCCATTTACCCATCCATCCTTCCTTCCATCCATCCAACATTCCAACATCCAACCACCCATACTCATCCATCCATCCATCCATCCAGCCTGTAAGTCATCCATCTCTTCAACAGGCCATTCAGTCATCTATCCATCCACCCAGCTAGCCATCCATCCACCCAGCCACCGACCCAACAGGCCATCCAGCCATCTATCCACTCATCCATCCATCCATCATTCCAACATCCAACCACCTATACTTATCCATACATCTATCCAGCCTGTAAGTCTTCCATCTATTCAACAGGCCATTCAGTCATCTATCCATCCACCCAGCTAGCCATCCATCCATCCACCCACCTATTCAACAGGTCATCCAGTCATCTATCCACTCATCCATCCATCCATACATACAACTGGTCAGTCATCCACCAACCTTTCATTCGTTCACCCATACAACAGTTCACCCATTCACCCAATCAACCATCCATTCAACCATCGAGCATGCAAACCCCCACCTACCAATCCATTCACTCTCATTCATTCTTCACCCATCTGTTTCCTTGTTCACCCATTAATTTATTTATGTATCCAAACATCCCTGGATCGATCCATTTATTTATCCATCCATCTCTCCCTCCCTCTCTCTGTCACTCTCTTTCTGTGTTTCTGTATCTCTCTATCTGTGTGTGTGTGTGTGTGTGTGTGTGTGTGTGTGTCTATAAATGACCTGTTGAATAATTCAGAACTGAGTGTGTGTGAGTGGCGGTTCCTGCTGTGGATCTGCAGATCAGGACTGAGAGCAAACGAGCTCAGAGTCAGAGTCATAACCAGTAATCCATCATCATACACATTACATCACACAGGAAGTGACACGGAGGGTAATAAAGAGGACATTGAGTCAGAAAGAAAAAAGAGACACCCTGAGGGAACCAGAAAACAACATCAGATTACCTGAACCACACCTGTTCACCTGAAAGAGAGTACAGCTAAACAACCTCAATAAACACTATTAATCACTAGAATAGGAGATATTAGTCCATAAACAACCTCAATAAACACTATTAATCACTGAACAGGAGATATTAGTCCATAGACAACCTCAATAATCAATATTAATCACTAGAATATGAGATATTAGTCCATAAACAACCTCAATAAACACTATTAATCACTAGAATAGGAGATAATAGTCTATAAACAACCTCAATAAACACGATTAATCACTAGAATAGGAGATATTAGTCCATAAACAACCTCAATAAACACTATTAATCACTAGAATATGAGTTATCAGTCCATAAACAACTTCAATAAACACTATTAATCACTAGAATAGGAGATATTAGTCTATAAACAACCTCAATAAACACTATTAATCACTAGGGGATATTAGTCTATAAACAACCTCAATAAACACTATTAATCACTAGAATAGGAGATATTAGTCTATAAACAACCTCAATAAACACTATTAATCACTAGAATAGGAGATATTAGTCTATAAACAACCACAATAAACACCATTAATCACTAGAATAGGAGATATTAGTTAATAAACAACCTCAACAAACACTACTAATCACTAGAATAGGAGATATTAGTCCATAAATAACCTCAATAAACACTATTAATCACTAGAATAGGAGATATTGGTCTATAAACAACCTCAATAAACACTATTAATCACTAGAATATGAGATATCAGTCCATAAACAACTTCAATAAACACTATTAATCACTAGGGGATATTAGTCTATAAACAACCTCAATAAACACTATTAATCACTAGAATAGGAGATATTAGTCTAAACAACCACAATAAACACTATTAATCACTAAAATAGGAGATATTAGTCCACAAACAACCTTACTAAACACTATTAATCACTAGAATAGGAGATATTAGTTAATAAACAACCTCAATAAACACTATTAATCACTGGAATAGGAGATATTAATCCATAAACAACTTCAATAAACACTATTAATCACTAGAACAGGAGATATTAGTCCATAGACAACTTCAATAAACACTATTAATCACTAGAATAGGAGATATTAGTCTATGAACAACCTCAATAAACATTATTAATCACTAGAATATGAGATATTAGTCCATAAACAACCTCAATAAACACTATTAATCAATAGAGTAGAAAATATTAGTCCATACACATCACCAAGACCCGTCTGGCAGGGTTAAATAAGCCTGCATTTCAACGTTTTATACTTTTTAAACCTCTTAAGTGACGGGCTATGAGAGTGGCAATATAGCGGTTTATGATATTTCTTTCTCTTTCTCTCTCTTTCTCTGAGTATCCACTGCAGTGCTTCACAGTAGTACTGTCGTCTGCATTTACAGAGATGATGTCCACTAAGCCCCTTTCCATGTTGCTGACCACAAAACCTGGTCCAATATTTTCGCTCTCTCTCGCTCTCTCTTTTTGCCTCACCCGTCTCCTGCCATCTGACAGACATTAAGCCCTGCATCACTCTAAGTCATCAGAACAGCAGCTTCCTCACAGTCTTGTAGCACACATTTCTGCTCCTAAGATGCAGCTCTAAAACCACTAAACAGCACAGACAGTTTTCATTCAGCTTTAAAGGGTCATCTATAAAATTACATCCTAATATACTTCATACAATATAATTATCTTTTAATAAAGAACTGATTTCAGACCTGTATCCAGTCAGTCAGGACATGTTTACAGCAAATTTTGCATTTGAAAGAGCTGAAGCTGTGTTAACACTGCTAACAAACAGTAAAATTCAATAGCCTCACAAATAGTGAAGTAGTTTCTATAACAACGCATCAGCTAAATCCTTAATCTCAAAACCTCAACAGTACAGCCAGACTAATGGTTGGCATTGTTTTTCTATATGGTTGTTAAACTATCCTGAGTTGGTTGATAAGGTGTTGCTAAGTGGTTGCTAAGGTAGGTTTAAGGACACAGTCTGAATTACTGAGAGCTAAAAAAATGAATATAGGTTCAGCACTACAGACAGACACTTCAGAGAGCAGCAGGGCTAATGTTAGATCAGATTGCTCTGTATTTATGACTTTTATGACTTCCTGGTCCAAGATGGTCGAAGCAACATTTGGCTACACAAGTTGTTGTTCATTTTAAAGCTCACAGTAAGTCATACTATGTCCTAGTCTGTGATATTTTAATTAATATCTAAAAAAGGTTTATCATACGTTATGGTGATGTGTTTTTACTAGGGGTGTGTATCTATCCAATAAATGACGATCCGATATGTATCTCGATTCATGTGGCACGATACAATTCAGAAACGATTTATTTTAAATTGGACCGATTTCGATACCATTCGGTTCAATATAATAGGGTAGGAAATAATACAAGTTACTTGTTTAAAATAGATATTTTTACATTGATTCAACATAAGTTAATACTAAAAATTTGTTTTTGCTTGCATTCAAACAGATATACTAGAGAACAAACTAGAAATACTAGAGAACAAGTATAATTGTATTTGGCATGTGAATTCAGAAACAGTAAAATACTGTCGCGTTGGGATGTGGTACCTTGGCTCCAATGTTTTAAACAAGTCCCCAAAGCCCTCATTCTCCACCACACAGTATGGTCTTAAGTCTTTGACAATGAACCGGGTTATTTAAGCCGTTATTACTTTGGCTCTAGCTGAGTTGTGGTTGAGTTTTGGCTGAAAGAAGTCCTGTTTTCTTGTGGGGCTAGCGGTGCTATGCTAGCGTCTTCATCACCACTTCCTCATATCGTCTCACCAAATCTTTTCTGCTCTTCATTTAAAGACCGAACTTCTTCCAAACTTTAGATTTTAAGCTCGGCAGAGCGTTGTATATACAGTATGTGCGTCAGACATGTTTGTCTTTCAAACGTGACTGTGACAAGTATCGCAACAGTTAATGAGAAACCAGGGTTGCCAGGTCCAGCAAAAATATCCAGCCCAAAGTCAGTCTAAAACCCTCCCTTCAGAAGCTTGAACTAGCCCAAAATATGCCTGTCACATGTTTGAAACAAATGGCAAAACAACTACGAGTGTACGACTTACTATTTTGTTTATAAGGGATTTGTTATGTCATTAATAATATGGTAACATTAATGTTTATTAGTTCTTTTATAACAGTTTTATATCCAAGTCAAGAACATTTAATAGTAACAATTAGCAAAAAAAAAGGAACTGACATTTCACATTTGCAGTATTTGCAATACGCCTTGTTCTCATCATTAGGAACACTTTTAATCCATTACCTGGCATATTAGCTAGCGACTGTCTTCTCTTCACCTTCTGTGTGTCTGTGTGTGTGTGTGTGTGTGTGTGTGTGTCTTGCTCTCTCTCGCTCTCTCCTGCTCTCCTTTTCATGCTGTACTTCCTTATGTCGTTATGTTCTCCTCGTTCTTATTGTTGCATTTAATCTTCCAACACCCACTTTTCTTGTTGTTTTTTGGGGGTCGCAGTAATTTTTAAAAGTAGCCCAAAAAGCCGAACCCGCCTCGCTTGAATTTTCACCCACGACTGGATATTCAAACAAGCCCAATTTGGCATAAAAACAGCAAACCTGGCAACCCTGTCAGAGACAGTGCACGCGAGAGAGAGAGCGAGTGCAGGCGAGCAGCAGAAGCATATCAGTAACACCAAACCAATTGACAGCTATGTAAGCGTGCCATCGGCTGGTTCATTTTACAAATAGACCGATTCAGGGGTCCATGTACCGCTGCACTCACATCGGTCTTCCGATTCAAATCGGGGTTTTTTTACACCCCTAGATTTTACATTTAGGTGACTATTGAGTTGGTTAGCAGTGTTAGCCTCAAAGCTAGATTTGGATAATTGCTTTATTGAACAGGAAATAATGTAATTCAGCTCTTACCCTGAAGGAGGGTGTACAGCAATGGCTCTGGGGTGGGTCAACCCCCCCTCCAGCAGGGTCTTCCTGCTGTCGGCTGCTCCGTCCAGCCGGGCCACACTCACAGCCTTCCTGTGGCCATCGCTTGTCCAGTACAGATTACTGCCCAACCAGTCCACTGAGATTCCCTCTACATTATCCAGATCTAGAAAGAGAAAAATAAAGATCTCAGAGAGTGCCCTCAAGTTGATTCAGACTCCTAGTGACCATATGGATGTTGTTTCTTCAGAACATCCCATCTTGTAGGGTTTCTTTTTTGCCAATTTTTATCCAATTCCCAATGTAGTGGTAGCCAATTAGCCCATTCCCTCCGTTAGGCCTCTCCCCATCACTTCTGCAATGTCCCTGACTCTAGGAGGGTGCAAGCAAGCACAAGCCTCCTCCGCTGCGTGTGATGCAGCCACCGCCTCTTTTCGAACCACCGCTGATACACCGTCACTGGAGAGCCTAACGCACTCGGAGGAAGGCACACAGGGTCCGCAGCTCCGATTGAACCAATTAGTGGACCAATGAGCCAGCGGACATTGCAACGTGAAAGTGATAAGGAGAGAGAGAGAGCGCCATCTACCCGCCCAGAGAGAGCACAGCCAATTTTTGCTCTCTTGGGCCCCGGCTGTTGATGGCAAACAGGATGACTGGGATTCGAACTCACAATCCTCAGGTCATAGTGGTAGCGTCTTTGCCCGCTGAGCCACTCGGGGCCTTTCTAAGGTTTCTTAATGTCTTCACAATTCGTCCGATTGTATCCATACATTGCTGTTGTTATCTGGGCTTCTAGTGAAAGCTTTGATTTTGCTCCAGGATTCATATATGTCCAATGTTCGCTCAACATTTTCAAAAGCATCAATATTCTTCCTGTCCTGGTTATTTATTGTCCAGCTTTCACATCATAGTCATAATTGAAGCCATGTTTTAATGTTAATAAGTATGACATGGCCAGTCACAGTAATATGATGGTCAGGAGTAATATTGGCACTGTGAGCAGCTGCTGGGCATCTCCATAAAGCTTTTCAGCAGATGGAAGCATGAAGTGCTCTAAAATCTCCTGGTAGGTGTTGACTTTAGACTAAACACAGTGGACCAACAGCAGCAGCTCAAACCATCACAGACTGCAGAAACTGCACACTGGACTTCAGACAGCTTGGATTCTGTGCTGCTCCACTCTTACTTCTGACAGATTTACAAATGAATCATCTGAACAGAGTAACAGCCCAGTTCTGATTCTGCTTAGTCCAGGTAAGACACTTCTGATGTTGTCTCTGGTTCAGGAGTGTTGACATTAGGAATGTGGCAGCTGAAGCTCTGAGAGATACACACTATTTATACTGTCTGAATACAAATTTACTCACAAATATTCTAATAATCTAAGACTCCTGATTGAGCTGTAAGTCAAACTGATCAACATAAAAACAAAAAAGACTTCAAATGTGTCACTTTATGTGTAATGAATATAAAATATATGATATTTTACCCTCATTTATTTGACTATATTTATGTTATTTGTATGTTTATTTTTACAAAGATAAACTCAGATTAATGATCTGAAATAATGATATCAATGTTCAAAAGATGTTGGAGCAAAGATCTAGTAATGGTCTCACCCCCTAAAAAACATTGTTTTGATGTATGGCAGGAAACAGTTTGTAAACATATCATACATTTATATAGAAACTAAATCACAAAAACAGGCTGCTTTGAATTCTCTGTTTTTGTGATGTCATGCAGTTCCTCTATTCAGTCTGTAGGTGTTTAGCCATGCCCCATTCACACAGAAGTGTTTCAGCCTGAACTGCTTTCTGAATAACGTACATTACTAAACATCCAATCAGAACACAGCTCATTTACATATATCATTCTTAAAAGGTGCCATATGTACACGTATGTAACAAACCGTCTTTGAGGACAGTTTCCCATCCAGATGCGTCCACTTTCTGCCGGCCAATCAGAAAGTTGGTTGTGTCTGAGAAGTAAACGTAGCCACTGGACGAGTGGAAGTCCAGCGCTCTCGGGCTGACCAGCCCCTCAATCTGGACCATGTGCTGACTGGCTGATTTACCGTCCAGTCCAAAGCCCCGGACAACCCCTGGCCGACCTTTACCATAAAATAGAAAGGAATCATCCTTCAACTCTGAGAAAAGAGAGACAGAGGGAGACAGAGAGAGAGAGTGAGAGAGAGAGAAGGAGGGAGAGAGAGAAAGAGACAGAGTGAGACAGAAAGGAGATATTAAGAAAAATAAACAAATGTGAGTGCTGAGTGATAAGCCTGTGCTGTCAGAGCTTTAATTCATTAATTGACATAATTAGGCTCCTATTTTCAATTCTGTGCTGCAAATTAAAGCCTCAGACAAAAAAATTTATACAGAGCAACAGGCTGAGGCTAATTACATCAGCTTAATTAAAACCAGAATTAGTTCAGCTGATTTGGGTTTTATCAAATCAATCTGTGTGTTCATAACAGCAGAACAGATTATTATTATTATCACACACACACACACACACACACACACACACACACACACACAAAACAATTAGAACAATAGGGAACAAACTTAGTGCATTGTGAATGATACAATGATTTTGTAATAATAAGTAATAAGTATTAATAATATGCCTCATATGTATTATATATGTGTGTTTGTGGGTGTGTGCATGTGTTAGTGTGTGTTCTTACTTGTGCAGTGTGTGTTGTTGGTGAGGGTGTATCCTGAGCTGCAGAGACAAATGTGGGATTTATAGCTGCCGCTGAGGAGACAGAGCTGAGAGCATCCTCCACTCCTACCCTGAGCATCTGAATCACACGCATGAGTCCACACTGCACACACACGCACACACACACACTTAATTACAACATCAAAGAGAACCTTTGATTTTTAAAAGTTTAACATCAAAAGTATCTGTAGCTGATTCTTAATTACATTTATACTTTAAATGGATCATATTTTAGAAAATGAAAAGTTTCCATGTCGAATGTAACTGTACAGTTTATTAGAAACAACCTACATTATGTACAATACAGAAGTTTCTAATAAAGTGACAGTAGGTGGATGTATAAGATGGGTGTTTGTAATAAAGTGGCAGTGGGTGGATGTTTAAGGTTGGTGTTTGTAATAAAGTGACAGTGGGTGGATGTATAAGGTTGGTGTTTGTAAT
>BRDA01079528.1:0-10677 GCA_036984385.1 Crenuchus spilurus
CACAGCGCTTTGAGCTAGAATATCAGATCAGCCACAAATTAGAGGATTATAAGCAGTTGAGGATCATTAATCATATTAAAAATGTATTTTAAAAGCTTCGCTCTGGTGGATGAGCAGACAGGAGGGTTTGGGGAATTCATCAGTCACCGAGAAAACGGCCTGAATTTAAGTGAACACAGACAGGACGGCACTGAAGAATAGGCCTGGTGCAAGCTATGCATCACATGCACATTCAATATTTATTTGCACATCAGCGAATCAGGCACACAGCCGTGCTTTTCCAAAGAGGCCGTATAAATCACCCCGCAAATAACAGGCCGCTCATAAATGTGCCTTTTCCAGCTAAGAGTCATGAACAGCAGCACAGGCACAGTCTCGCAGTCTGTCGCTGTAATACAATCAAGCTTTTCAAATTCAATCAAAGCCAATTGTACCTTTTCCAATAGAGCTGCAGCCTGTAATGATGCTGCGGAACTTCCTCTCAGCAGACCGGCAGACTCAACACAGCCGTTTCAGCCCAAAATTCAATCATTCAGCCAATACATGCGTCTGAAGTTTCCTTTAGTTAGCACTGGAGCTATGAGGCTAAAGGGTTGGTGTATAATGGTGCGGCTGATTAGATGTCTTTGTTTTCTGGGGACAGACCCTGAGTTTTGATGCCTAAGTAAGACCTGCAGCGGTGGACGTCGTGCATTGTCAAGTTTTACATGGTAGGATTTTGTAAAAACAGGTGAGCATGTAGTAGAAGTGGTTAGTGAGGACAGTCCTCGTTTTTGATGAGGTAAGTCGTAAGAAAGACCTGCAGCAGTAGATAGCAGCCTCTGTTGATGCTCTCTGCTGGTATCTATTAACCACTTCTACTACATGCTCACCTAGTTTTACAAACTGCTGCTGTATAAAACTCCCCAGAAGATCTTTAACATCACTACACAAGCTACAGGATTACCCAGGGGTTAAATCAGGGGTCGCTCTACAGAACTGGAGCTGGACCAGGTGGTGTTTAGAGTCTGGATTTTGGATACAGCTGATGTCTTATTTCTGTAGCTGTGTTTTTACTAACAAAATACTTCACAGATATTTTCTGATTGATTTCAAAGTCTCACACTAGTGAACACACTAGGCTGTTGTGCCCAAAGTGGTGGGCAGCCCTATCCATGGTGCCCGGGTAGCCGTTGTTACTAAATGTAACATTCTGGACACAACGAAAATATACATTTTCATGTAAAAAAATACACCCTCCCCCCCCCAGCATTGTGGAGCTATGTTCTCTGCTACATTTAATACTTTTGGGATGAGGTGGTGGAGGTGATCATCCAACATCCTGACCTCAGTCTCTTGTCGCTCAATGCAATCAAATCCTCACAGCAAAGCTCCAAACTACTGTAGAAACCCTGGACATTCGAGACATCAACATAAACTTTTATAATACCATTTATTTCAGTAGAAACAATTGGGTGTCCCAATACTTTTGTCCCACAGTGTATAGGCATCACCCCTGGGCAGTTATTTGAGTCATACAAGTCAAGTCTTCTATGAATGATGAACGATCTGTTTACATAAACTTAAAAAGCTCTAAAATCTGTTTACAGGTCTAAAAAAATCTGAAAAAGATTATACAAATGGTTTATTTGAGTCTGACTCACATAACACAGAATAAACTTGTTTATTTAAAGTTTATTTATGCACAACAAAGGGGAGGGTGCAGACAACTTTACAAGGAAGCTGATTTGCCGTTTGCTTTGAAAGGCATGAATCAGAAGCCATGTTGAGTGTTACAAGCGTTCCTATTCATTTGTCAACCTGTGACCGCTTTCCTGTTTTAACATCTCTCAACACATTATTAAAAAGCAACAAATTCAAACATTGCTCAAATGTGTCTCTTTGATGTCTCAGGAGACTTGAATAGAGATGCTCCTTAAATTCATTAAGTGAAACATGAGAAAAGGAGACATGAGACATTTCTGGTCCAGATAAACATTATAACAGAAGATTTGTAGCTCTGGATGAGACATGATTGAGATTCCTGTCTTTAGTACATATGAGCCAAATCTGAGCACAAATGAGACTTTATTGAGATGCTAAAACTTGAGAGAAGATACCTGTGAGGTCATTCTCAGGTCTATCAGAACAGATCTGAGACTAAGTTAAAGTCTCATTTGTGTCTCATCTAATGTTGTTGCCGTCACAAACTGAGACACAACTGAGACTATAAGGAGACATTTCTTTCGTATGGATGAAGCTTAGCCATGCTGTCCATTAGTGGAGACCTTTTGCAAACACTTTATTAGTTACTTGAAGTTCCTGTCAAACTTTCCCAGCATGCCGTGATGTAGCGTGCAGTGTTCCGGTTGACAGCGCCTCTTTGGGTTGTGTGTATGTATGTGTGTGTGTGTGTATGTGTGTGTGTGTGTGTGTGTGTGTGTGTGTGTGTATGTGGGGGCCAGCAGTAGAGCCATTATGTTTGTGACGTGAGCTGCCATTCGCACTGTTGGCCACCTGTGGAGCCCAGGTGCAGCCGCACATTCATTTCCAGCACAGCCAGAACCAGGCCAACAGGCTGCCAGTGCGTATGTGTGTGTGTATGTGTGTGTGTGTGCGTGTGTGTGTGTGTGTGTGTGTGTGTGTGGTGGGTGTGTAGGGCCAAATAAATTACCATTTTCACACATGGGTATTGAGAGGGAAGCAAGGAGTCGTTCCTTTGCACATGCTCTTCAAATGAGGTGCCACCTGCAATTCAGTCATCCACCAATCTAACACACACACACACACACACACACACACACACACACACACAGCGGCGCAGTGTGTCTGCTGATGGAGGAAAGCATGCTGTCTGCAGTCTGACTGCTATGACGCGATGGCTTTGAGTTAGAGTCAGAAAACAACCAGAACACACTGATCTACATGGCCAACACAAACACTGAGGTATTACTATATTTGTGAAGTCTTTAAAATATTACTTATCTCCAAAAATAAATACTTCAAAAAATACTTAAAAAAATCAAATCATCAGTAGTTTATATTATCGATTCTTCATGTATAGAAAGCAAAAGATGTAAGCCAATCACATGAGATCTCTTAAGCTGTAAGCCAATCATATCAGACCTCTTAAGCTGTAAGCCAATCATATCAGATCTCTTAAGCTGTAAGCCAATCACATGAGATCTCTTAAGCTGTAAGCCAATCATATCAGATCTCTTAAACTGTAAGCCAATCACATCAGATCTCTTAAGCTGTAAGCCAATGATATCAGACCTCTTAAGCTGTAAGCCAATCATATCAGATCTCTTAAACTGTAAGCCAATCATATCAGGTCTCTTAAGCTGTAAGCCAATCACATCAGATCTCTTAAGCTGTAAGCCAATGATATCAGACCTCTTAAGCTGTAAGCCAATCATATCAGACCTCTTAAACTGTAAGCCAATCACATCGGATCTCTTAAGCTGTAAGCTAATCATATCAGACCTCTTAAGCTGTAAGCCAATCATATCAGACCTCTTAAGCTGTAAGCCAATCATATCAGGTCTCTCAAGCTGTAAGCCAATCACATCAGATCTCTTAAGCTGTAAGCTAATCATATCAGATCTCTTAAGCTGTAAGCCAATCATATCAGACCTCTTAAGCTGTAAGCCAATCACATCAGATCTCTTAAGCTGTAAGCCAATCATATCAGATCTATTCAGCTGTAAGCTAATCACATCAGACATCTTAAGCTGTAAGCCAATCATATCAGATCACTTAAGCTGTAAGCCAATCACATCAGATCACTTAAGCTGTAAGCCAGTCACATCAGACCTCTTAACCTGTAAGTCAATCACTTCAGACTTCTTAAGCTGTAAGCCAATCACATCAGACCTCTTAAGCTGAAAGCCAATCACATCGGATCAGCTGTAAGTCATGTCAGACCTCAACAAGATGGCCAACAACAAGATGGATGGATATAATAAGAGGAATCATGAAGTCAACGGAAGCCTGAAGACCCAAACAGAAGACAGATGTTCTGGAGAAACACTAAACATATGGTCATCAGGAGTCAGAACTGAAGTGATGGCAATAATAATAATAATAATAAGACTGATTCTGTTGGTTATATCTGCTCAGAAGGACTTTCTGTACCAGCACCATCTGCCCAGCTACCTGTGATTAGCCTTGCTTATAAAAAGACTGTTTGTTGAACTTCAAGGCCTGGTTTTCACTTTCTGGGACAAAGAAACTCAGCTCAGCCTTCAGTGAACTGGAACACTGCTCTCATCTCAGGTGAGGCTTTTAAAATTCATTTGAACTTTGGCGGTTCAGGACAAAAGGAATGGCTAAGAGACTGACCAAACAGCAAAGACTTTTAAAGCCTGGACTTGAGAACACGCCTTTGTTTTGGTTGTTGTCTTTTTGATGTTTTCATGGGGAAGTTGAGGCCATGGAGGCATCCTTGGTTATCTTATTTGTGGATGTGCTTTATTTGCTTTAGGTTCACTCAGTGGTTACACTTTCCTCACTGTTCATCATAGAAGGTAACTGGTACACTGCGCTGTGTTGCTTGTCCTCTGCCAGTCGTTGTTACCCACTGGCATCAATTGGGCACCAATGTTATGCTGTTGGGTGTCACTTAAGGTATAAGAAGTCCATTCTCAGTGCACCTTCACTACAGCAGCTCTAGAACATCCCACACAGTTAGTGTTTCTTAGATACTACCCCACCATGCTTCACAGGTACCCTATTATAATGTACATCAGTCACATCGCATTAGAGCTGCTGGAAATGCTAAACACTCACTGAGACACACTTACTGTGCTGGTCCATCTTGTAGATGTAAAGTCAGAGACAGCAGCTCAGCACAGTTTGTGTTGGTCCTCTACTCCATCATCAGTGACACCACCACCACATCAGTGTCACTGAGAATGATCCACCTGGACCTGTGGGGCTCCTGACCACTGAAGAACAGGCTGAAAGTGTACAGAGATACAGATGTACTATGGTCAGTACATAATGCATGTACATGGTCAGTGGAGCTTTCCTAGACAATGAGTGGAGATACAAGCAGGTAGTGTAAATGTTATGGCCATATTAACATATTGTAGAGTAGGGCAGGGGGCGTGGACAGAACATGGATTTCAATTCAAACTCATTCATGTGAATTTGTAGTGTTTTTATCTCTGAAATGCACGACCAGGCTGGTTAATAACTTTAATGCTCTGATAAGAACGGCTCTGCAGGTAATACTGAAGAAGTGAAACTAAAGGTGGTGTTCAGACTGCAGGCAAATCAGGTCTGCTGAGATGACTGTTCACACTGTTATTAGCAACAGATCAGATCTGATTTGACTGTCCAGACATCACAACCATCTGCTTGGGTGGTTGTGTTAATGAAGGAGGACTTGGTAACTACAGCCATGCTGGTGATGTGGCTTCATGGTTGCCAGGTTTGCCATTCTGGGACTTTAAAAATGTACCATAACCACAAAAACAAACAAACAAACAAAAAACTCTTATAGTAACACAGGAGAATAAATAGAGCTTGAGATGCTTTCCGTAGACTTTCTAATATTAGAAGAACATATTGATTAGAGCAGAGTAGAAGTAAACGTCTCCCAAGTAACACAGAACGTTAAACTAACGTTCTGGTATTGTTCTTGTATGGTTCTGTTAAATGACAACATTCCTGGAACGTTCTTTGAAGGTTTTGACTAAAGTTTGAAAAAACCTAGGTATAACGTTCCAACCTAACGTTAGCCTAACGATGAACGAATGTTCCCTGTTTGTCACCTGACCAGGTGTATAATAATAATAACATTAAGGGAATGTTCAAAGAACGTTCTAGCCTAATGTTCACACCCAACGTTCTGATAACCAAGCAGGAACTCCACACCATAACATTCTGTAAACGTTAGAAGGTAATGTTACCATGACCTAAATGGAACGTTCTCGCAATGTTCTTGCAAGGCTCTTGTTAGCTGGGCTTATGTTTTAATTATTAAAAGCTTACAATTATGTCAAAGTAAGATTAGAATAAGTTTTAAGAGTAAAAAAGCAAGTATAACATCTTTAGATGTTGTGATAGTTTTAAGTTTGTGTAGGGTGGCTTTCTATCAGACGGCTGGGGAGTTTTTCAGGACCTGGCAACCCGAGATGTGTTTCTTGGATCGTCACTCTGGATTTGACCTGTCGTTGTTTGTCACGTAGTGACATGAGAGACACTTCAAAATCTGATTTGAGCGGCCAGAGCGTCCGGACTGAGACAGATCTGTACTAATCTGATTTTAAACCATCGCCACATGTGACTTGTATCAGATTTGTAAAAGTCAGATTTGATGTGTTTTTGACTGTAAGACTACCTAAAATCAATCTGGATACAGTCTAGATAGACTAAAAGTCAGACCTGGACAGTCTGAACACAGTCTTATTCTCAGCTGTTTAAACAAAACAACATTTACAGCTTCTGAATGTTTTGTTTACAACACGACCAGATAATGAGCTCTTATAAAGAAGCTGCTGCTGAAGTGCCTCTTCACGTGGATTGTTTGGCTGTTTGCTCTCATCACCATCCGCTCATATACAGTGTGGGACAAAAGTGTTAGGACACCTGCTCATTGGAACTCTAAGGCTTTCTACTAGTTTTTGGAGTTCTAGTTCCACACTGCCACAACGCAGTTGACCTCTTGATCCAGTACTTCTCTACATGGACTAGACAAGTACATTTGGATATATAGTGTTTACACAGTGCTGTGCAAACGTTTAGGCACCTCTAGAAAGTATTAAGAGTTGATATGCTCACACACACACACACACACACACACACAAATTTCAGACTTAAAATAATGTACAGATTTAAGCCTCACCCACTTCTGGTTAAACCACACCCAATTCTGGTTTAGGCCTCGCCCACTCTGAGTACAGATACAGATAATTTAGATGGTTGAACAGATACAGATAGTGGTCTACTCGCTCATCCCTAATATGGAGCATCAAGGAGAACGTCTGGAACCAAAGGTTATTTAATCAAACTCACAACATCTCAACTCCCTGTTTACACAGCTCAGTTTTACTGTATTAATGTTTATTTTCATTTGTTTTAATCATATCTCGGGTTTTTACAGGTAAAAGCACACCTTTGCTTAAAAGAGAAGTGATTTTACATTCAGAAGTGTGCTTTTCCTCATCACTTAAGAGAACAGATTCCTTCCGTAGCTGATGTAGCAGTTCCTGTAGGGAGGCTTTACCGCTCAAGGCCCCCTGAAGTGGCGGTTAGGCTCAGTAGAGGCTCCCCTGGGGCTGTGCTGCATCTGTAGTGTAAGGACCTGTTTAGACCTACCACAGGTGACCCCTCTCTGTACTTGAATCCTAGTTTTTTCTTAAAATGGGGCTGCATTCCAGAGGGAGTTTGACTCCGCCCATTGGCTTGCATCGGTCCCATAAGAGTTCCGACCTCAATACCATCAGTTACAGGGGTTTTAATGATGGTCTGGTCCTGTATGAACACACATAAACTGGCCTGTGTGAACAGCTCCTCCTCAGAGTAAGACATGACTTAGTTTTAGCTGATTATGAGTGAAAATGGACTCTGACCTGTTAGATTTGTTTGTGAGGTTAGACTCACACACACACACACACACACAGTACAGATACACATTCATCATTTAATACCGAGAACATCTTTAATATTGTTCTTCTGAAGACAGATGAGGAACATAAGTAATGAAGTTCTCATGAAGTCAGTATTTGTAATGAGATTACAGTAACTTAGACTAAGCTACATTACTGCAGTACAGACACAAGTAATTACAGTACTGTAATAAAGCACTTTATACCATGTCAACACCACCTCGGCCTGTGTCCGCACACGTTAATGCAGATGTCTGTATAAGTCTGTGGAACTGAATGTCTCTCTAGTGGGCATCAAGCAATAGGGGGGGGTCACCCAAGACAGAGTGCCAACCATATCTGGGCAAATACATTCATATATATACACACACACACACACACACACACACACACACACACACACACACACACACCAGGTTCATTTAGAGCCAATTCACCTGATTTCCATGTTTTTGGACTGTGGGAGGAAACCCACACAGACACTTGAACACAAGACCTCAGCGTTGAGACGCTTCAGTCAAACAAAACGAGTTTAAACTGATAAACATTTTACATGTTTCTTCATTTTTTATCAAATAATACTTTTTATTACTAATTAATTTATGCTGATTTTTATTCTGCAATTTAATTTTAAACTTTTATTTTGTTTTTACATCTTTTCTTGTGTTTAAAGCACTTATGTATGAAAGTTGTGATTATTATTACTATTATTATTATTATTATTATTAGTAGTAGTAGTAATAGTATTGTCGTATTATTATTATTATTATTATTATTATTATTAGTAGTAGTAGTAGTAGTAGTAGTAGTATTAGTAGTAGCAGTAGTAGTAGTAGTAGTATTACTTGTCGTATTATTATTATTATTATTATTATTAGTAGTAGTAGTAGTAGTAGTATTACTTGTCGTATTATTATTATTATTATTATTAGTAGTAGTAGTAGTAGTATTGTCGTATTATTATTATTATTATTATTATTATTAGTAGTAGTAGTAGTAGTATTACTTGTCGTATTATTATTATTATTATTATTAGTAGTAGTAGTATTACTTGTCGTATTATTATTATTATTATTAGTAGTAGTAGTAGTAGTATTGTCGTATTATTATTATTATTATTATTATTATTATTATTATTATTAGTAGTAGTAGTAGTATTAGTAGTAGCAGTAGTAGTAGTAGTATTACTTGTCATATTATTATTATTAGTAGTAGTAGTACTAGTAGTAGTTGTAGTAGTAGTAGTAGTAGTATTACTTGTCGTATTATTATTATTATTATTATTAGTAGTAGTAGTAGTAGTATTACTTGTATATTATTATTATTATTATTATTAGTAGTAGTAGTAGTAGTAGTAGTAGTATTACTTGTCTTATTATTATTATTATTATTATTATTATTAGTAGTAGTAGTAGTAGTAGTAGTATTACTTGTAGTATTATTATTATTATTAGTAGTAGTAGTAGTATTACTTGTATTATTATTATTATTATTATTATTATTATTATTATTAGTAGTAGTAGTAGTAGTAGTAGTATTACTTGTAGTATTATTATTATTATTATTATTATTATTATTATTATTATTATTATTATTATTATTAGTAGTAGTAGTAGTAGTAGTAGTAGTATTACTTGTATTATTATTATTATTATTATTAGGAGTAGTAGTATTACTTGTATTATTATTATTATTATTATTATTATTATTATTATTATTAGTAGTAGTAGTAGTAGTAGTAGTAGTATTACTTGTCGCATTATTATTATTATTAGTAGTAGTAGTAGTATTACTTGTCTTATTATTATTATTATTATTATTATTAGTAGTAGTAGTAGTAGTAGTATTACTTGTATTATTATTATTATTATTATTAGTAGTAGTAGTAGTATTACTTGTATTATTATTATTATTATTAGTAGTAGTAGTAGTAGTAGTATTACTTGTATTATTATTATTATTATTATTATTATTATTAGTAGTAGTAGTAATAGTAGTAGTAGTAGTAGTAGTAGTAGTAGTAGTAGTATTCACAGTGTAGACAGTAGAAGCTGGGCAGAAAAGTAAAAATATGGAGTTACATCCTGTTCACAGCTTTAGCTTCCTCTGGTTCATTAGCATTCTGGTGGCACGAGGCGACCCCAGGGTTGGGCACTAAAAGCCCCAGCGGGCTGCCGGTGAGCCGGACGAGACCCAACAGAGCCAGCTTGGCTCAGGCAGGAAGAGCCACGCGCTCGCTGCATCAATCTCGCCCTCAATCAATCGCCTTAATGAAGAACAGGCTGGAATGAAATCAAAAGCACTAATAACACTAATGGTGGCTCTTTTCCCTCAGTCAGAGGCCAAGTGCTCCAGCCTCGGGGGAAATCCCCTCCTTTCTGCCTGTTTATAATCAATGATCAGCCACTGATCAGTAATTAGGCAGACTAACTTCAGGCTCAGTCTGAGCAGGAAGCTCCCACACGTCGCTCTATTCCCGGGACGTGAACTTTGCTCTGCTTTAATTCCCACTCTCCTAAAAGTCTTTTAATACATTACTATTGGGCGAGATTAAGAGCACCCCCACATTAAAGACCCAATGCACTTAAATACTGCATTATGCTTTCAAGGGTCAATACCGAAGTCGATAGGCTCAGATAATTTGAGATTGGATGTGACAGAAATGGTAGAGTGCCATACATGCTAACCAACTTACTATCTAATGTTGACTTATGTAGTCCTACACTCTGACTTTTAGTAAAGGCAAATATAGCAAAACGTGACATGAATAAGCATAAACTAAACAAACATTACTCACTGTTGCCCTCTAAAGGTGACATTAACATCAACTAAACAAACATTACTCACCGCCACCCTCTAAAGGTGATATTAACATCAACTAAACAAACATTACTCATAGCCGCCCTCTAAAGGTGATATTAACATCAACTAAACAAACATTACTCACCGCCGCCCTCTAAAGGTGATATTAACATCAACTAAAACATTACTCTCCAGGTGGGTGGAGAAGTCTTGCCTCAAGTGGAGGAGTTCAAGTATCTCGGGATCTTGTTCACGAGTGAGGGAAGAATGGAGCGTGAGA
>BRDA01079529.1:0-16956 GCA_036984385.1 Crenuchus spilurus
CTTCCACCGTGCGACAATATCCTCAGTCGAGATCAACAGCTCCCCACCGGCACTGTAAACAGTGTTGGTAGAGTACTGCTTTTCCCTCCTGAGGTTTGAACGTTTTGTACCAAAATTGAATGACGTGGAATTGCTCATAATTATCTCCACTTTGACTAAAGCCCCAATTCTAGCTGCAGAAAAAAACAGTCCTAAAGCATAATGCTGCCTCCACCATGCTTCACTGTGGGTATGGTGTTCTTTTTGTGATGCACAGTGGTGGCTTTGTGCCAAACATAAATTTTGGAATTATGGCCAAAATGTTCAACACTGGACAATCATCAGACTATGAAGTGTTTTCTAAATGATTTTGGCAAAACACAGTCAAGCTTGGATGTTTTCCCACTGTGGGAGTAAAAAAGCATTATCTTATCTTCTACACAACCAATACCTGCCAGAAATTCCTGCTACACCTTTAGTGTTGCTGTAGGCCTTTTGGCAGCCTCCTGGACCAGTTTTCTTTTTGTCTTTTCATCAGTTTAGAAGGGAAGTCCAGTTCTTGATAATGTCACTATTGGGCCAAATTTGACCCATTTCTTGATGACCATCACTGTGTTCTATGGCATTTCTAATGCCTTGGGAATATTTTATTGCCTTCTCCTGATTGATTACTTTAAACAATAAGATCCCTTTGATGCTTTATAAGCTCTCTGTGGACCATGGCTTTTGCTGTAAGATGCAACTGATTAAATAACAAGAAAATCCTACTAAAACAGCTGAACTTTATTTGGGGTTAATCAGAATGAGTGTAAATGGTGGTAGTTGTGTATTAACTATTATTTAACATGCGTTTGAATGCGATTAGTTAATTCTTAACACAGCCACAGCCCAAGAGGGTGTCCATATTTATGCAACCACATTATTAATAAAAAAAATTCCCTCTATATGATTTCAGTCTGTTTTTCAGTGGAATTCTACAGATTATAGGTCACTTTAAAGATGCACAATGAGCCAATACATGTCTAGAGTACCATGTGGATGTGGTTTTGGTGGGTTGAGAAGTGTTGATGATGTATTTAGGCAGAAAACAATGGGCTATTAGGTGACTACTGAGTTGTAGTATTTGTTAGCAATGTTAGCATCATAGGTCCAGTACTAAAGAAAATTTGACTCCAAGTACTGTATGAACTAAACAAAAACATAAAAAAATAATAGCAACAGCCTGGTATAACCATGTTCACTAAAATAAAGGTAATGACAGTCCAGTACCTTCCTTTCTGAGCACGTAAGGAGGAACTATAATTTGGTATTGACCTCTCTTAAGTTCCCCACATATACAGTGAACCCCCGCCTATTCGCGGTTCAGCATTCGCTGGTTCAAATATTCGCGGAATTTTCTCTAGAACATGTAGATATTCGCGGTAGATATTCTGTAGAACATATGCACTGTACAACAGTTGGGTACGTGCATGCTCCAATACTCAAACGATATTGGCTTGCGTTTAGATGGCTGTGAAAGAGAGAAAGAGAGAAAGAAAGAAAGAGAGAGAGTGAGAAGGAGATGGAGAGAAAACGTTATTTTCTATGTCTTTACACGTGTTTCTGAAGTGTTAAGGATGATAGTTTAAGGCATATGGTTGGATTTAACCATCAAAATAGGTACTTATAAGCACTTTTAGGGGGGGTTACAAGTATTCGCAGATTTGCGCTATTCGCAGTAGGTTCTGGTCCCTAACCCCCGCTAATACGGGGGGGTTTACTGTATAAGTTTTGAAACATTCTTCATGCAGCTAAACAAATTATTCAGCACAGATATGGGCATAAACACAGAAAACGATTGAATGTGTAGAATGTACTGTTTGAACTGATGTTATATGCTTGTCTGTAAATAGAAGAAAAGTTCAGTAATGTCTAAATTTTACGATGGAGTCTTTTGAAAAGAGTACCTATCATTCTGATTAGTTAAATTTTTGATTTGCAATGTAAGTAAACCATACGCCTGTTCCTTTAACCTGTTAATACTGTCAATCAAACGTAAACAACTACCATATGATCATGCTATGTCAAAAAAGATCTGGGAGTATTTTGAAGGTTTTTTATTTTGCAGGGGTGAAAGGGGGGTTAAACACTTTGTGTGAAGATGGAGAATTGTTCATTTCCTTTTAGGTATGGAGCAATGGTAGAACCACTGCCAACCACTTTTGCTTACAACACCTTCACCTACAGCTCAGCTGTCACGTCTGACCTGGCCATGCATGGGAGATAACATTCGCCGAAAGGAGGGACAAAAGGAAGTGTGACGTTAATGAGTAACAGGGCTAAAAGCCCCTGCTTTTGTATTCCCATGGTACCGAGGCTATCTGGCGGCCATGTGACCTGCGTGGAGGAGATTGGGGGGTGGGTGAGCGCTAGTGCAAACACAGGTGTTGTGTTTGGGTTGGTGTCGCCTGCGCTGTCAGGGACAACCACAAATACACACTGCCATGCCTAGCTACAGGAGCACCCACCTATGCCTGCAACACAGTTACTATCCCAAGCCTAATACGCACCCCTTCCATATTGGATTTTAATTATTGGATGGCTACAGCCTTAATAAGAAAGTTTCCTTGGAATGATTTATGTGTAGACGTTATGATTTATAACATGTACTCAAATTTAGTCTTTTGAAACATATTTATGTAACAGAAAAAGAACAAAGCATCAGCTGAGTGGACCATATTATTTGAATAAAAGTATTTATTAACTATTGTCTATTGTCCGCTAACTGTACAATAAACGTCAAGATCACAGCAATGCCACATTTATACTAGTGTGTTTTCTTATTATGCATAATCATGTTCTCATCTCCCATCAAACTGCAATCAATTCTGCTGAGGCTGCATCCTTCCCAGTGCAATTAATGAGCTCAGTCATTGTCAATCATGGTAAACACTAATTTAATATGTCCTATGGGAAAAGTGGTAAGATACCGTTTAACCTCAGCCTTTCCAATGTCATTCATGGCTTCATATGCAGAATGGCTGTAGGAACTGGAGCTTTCTTCTGATAATGTAATCAGCTGATATGAAGACGCTATCTCCAAAAGGCTTTCTGCCCGTCATACAAACAACGGAAGTGATAACAAGAACAAAAGCTACAATAATAGGCTACGTGCCCCCTCTCCGAAAAACAAGGACATTGAAAGCCTCCATTACGGCAACACTTCACTCACTTTTTAATTTTCTGCATGCCGCACTACAGGTCAGGCAAACGGTCCTGTTATTGTTCAGATATTAATGTTTGTACTCTCTGCGCCTTGCAGTTAATTGGCAGCAATCAAGAAGAGCTAGTGGAGTGCTGATAATGAGCGTAACGATGATAAAGCCTTTTTTACAGCAAACACTTCACAGAATGAAAATGAGCCACAGAAGGAAAATGAAGCTGTTGAGACAGAATTATTAAGATGAAATAACTAAAGATCAAAAACTACTGTAAGATTCACTATAGAAAACAATCCTAACTACAACTACATTTATGTAAATAAAGTGCTAAAGCATTATGATCACGTGCTGATTTACTTATACATTGTTGGTCACTGTTGTGCCGTCAGGTTAGCTCTGACCGGCCGAGGCATGAACTCTACATGACCTCTGAAGTTGCCCTGAGACATCTACCTCTATCCAAGTCTACCTCAAGAAACTTCAGTAATTTTTCAGGTAGAGCTACCATGTCTTGAAGATGTTGTTCCAGCACATCCCTTGGATGCTCAGTAGGAATGAGATCTAGGGAATTTGGAGGTCACTGTCGGTACTCTGAGTGGGAACCCCCATAAGCCTTGCTATTTCAGAGATGATTTGACTCAGTCGTCTGTCTCAAAATCACCCAGGTCTTCACACCTGCATCTCTCCTGCATGCAATATGTCAACTACAAGAATGGGCTGTTCTCTTATTATCTAATATCTCAGAGTCCTTCACATGCACTACTGTTATGAAAGAATCAAATGTTGTTCACTTGACAAGTTAGAGGTCATAATGTTTTGGCTCTTCAGTGTATACTACCAGTCAAAAATTTTACAAGAGTTTTAGAATGTTTCAAATATGCACCTAGTTGGTTAGGATTCATCCTAAAGAAAGATAATGGCCCAGAATATAAGTCCAAGCTCTGCCAGAACTACCTCAGGAAAAAACAACAAGATGGTCAGCTTGAAAACATGGAGTGGAGCACAGTCTCCAAACTTAAACCCCATCCAGCTGATTTGGGATGAAGTGAAAAGAAAAGTGACACACATTTGTGTGAAAAACTGTCTGAAAAATATTTGATGTCTATTGTAGAAAAAATTCCACGAGTGTGTTCAGTTGTTATATCGGACAAGGGTGCTACTTTGATGAGTTCAAAGTTTAGATATATTTTGGTCTATAAGCTGATTCCATGAGTTCTTATTCCACTCCTGTGCTTTCATTTCAGAGTGCAATGAGTGCAAACAATCATTTTCAATAAAAAACTAGAAAAATTTGGATATTCTAAAACTTTTGACCAGTAGTGTAAATTACTGTATTGAAGTTTATGTAGCACTGAATATAATTTTTGAATGACAACTAATTTACACAAAAACATGTAAAACACTCCACTACGCATCATAAACATTAAAAACAGACTCACAAACCCATACATATGGTTTTGTTCATGCTGGTCACTTTGACCATAACAATCCAAATGCAGACTAATCCCAAATAATCCATCTAAAGGTTTGTGATGCAAAAAGCTATACATGTTCAGCACAAGATCAGTGCATAGGGATCTGTGTAGTTAAAGCTTCACTGCAAACCACTGCAAAAGGACTGGAGGCATCAGCTTTGTTGGCAGAGCATTGTATTGCACTATAAGATGTCTGGCCATTGTAGCCTGAAACTCAGCTAATCAAAGTGAGCTAGGAGTGATAAGCTAGGCCATGAAAGGCTGGATGAGAACAGTGCTGTCCTCAATAGCTCTTTTTGATGTGGCCAACTCAAAGCACTATGTGAAAGAGCAAGTGTGTCCTAAGAAGCCAAACTCTGCATTAACCTTCAGCTCTTTTGTGCACCTCCACACCTACAATGAGGTAATGCTGTAGACTGAAGAATAGTCCACTGTAGTGAGCAGTACACATATTAAAATGAATGTAGATAAAAAAAAAAAAAACACACTGCTTGTTTGGGGACACTTAATTTGGAACATATTTATGACATTGGTATATTGCAAATAATGCAAACAACAGTTTTAAAAGGAAAATGATCAATTTTATCAAAAAAATTTTTTTTTACAATATAAATATAATCTTATATAAATAAATTTATATAGCAATACTAATTAAAGAGCATACAGTACACACATGTATATATATATATATATATATATCAACAAATATTTTTACAGGTATTTTATTGTTAAATATACCCACAAAATTAGGATATACCCATTTGAGGTGACCAGTAATTCCACACTGGCATTTTGTTTTTATTTTATTGAAAATTACCACTTAAAATCAAACAGTGGTATTTAATAATACACAAGAAAAACAAGGTTCTTCCATACGTTTAACAGGCAGTATATTATTTTATGAGAGTTTATTTTAAATTTGAAAAATGGAGAGCCAATTATATGCTGATTATGGCCAAAAAAATTTACAGTAGATGGTCATGTCAAGATTTACACTTGGATGCAGTGGTGCATCCTTATCTCCAGATGTTCAACCTACAGACCATAATCACATGTAAGAGGGTCATTCTGTAATTTGGGGTACATTTCACATCACCAAAAAAGTGAGTTTGAGTGCTTCAGTGCATCATATCCACTGTTTTTTTTTTTTTTTTTTTTTTTTTTTTTTAAGGAAAGGATGTTTTCACTACTCAAACTACGTTACGGACAAACTGCATGTCATTACAGATATTTAGTTAAATCCAGCACTTTAAGTGAACTACAATTTTAAGGGCTCTTTGGTCTATTCTAACATGTATACAATCTTTCTGCTTCTCTAAATATTCTGCCCTTCCTGCAGGATCAGCATCCTGAGGAGCCCTGTATCTCCACTGCTTTTCAGCTGCTGACATCTGTTTAAAACTTTTATATAAAAAATGTTTATAAAGGAGAGAGTGAAAGTGTGTAGACTGATAAAGATAACTGCTGATGTAGACCACTAGGTAACTTAGTTGACATTTTTCCCTATTTTGACCCAAAACGTAAGTCTTGCCTGGCTGATGACATTTTCTTGAACAATGTCTAATTTGAACATTTAATTAAATTAAAATCATTAAAAAATGTAACCCATAACAATGTAGGTAACAGTTCAGGGTAAGTTAATATCGTCACTGACAATGTGCTACTCTAGATAAATACTGAAACAAATAAGAGCGCCCTCACCACACTGTGTTCAATATGTCCGTCACTGAGGAAAATGCTATCATGTGATGCTGGCTACATGATTTTTGGACAAAGCATTTTTGAGTTACAGGGGGAAGTTCTGTGAGTAACATAGTTGACAGAACTTTTGCAGACATCAATAAATTAAGATATTTAAATTATTTTATTTTTAATTAATTATTTTTATTATAATTTTAATTAATTATTTTGTAACAAAGACACCCTCAACTGAAAAACAGACGGATTTAGGAACATGATGACAAATTACGAGCTAAATCAAACAGGATGCACATAATGTTTCTGCGATATTACATGTTTTCCATTAATAGATAAAATAAGACATTTTTGAAGAAAATATTATATTAATAAATATAATTATTATCAATGGACAAGGAATGTACCCCAAATTGTAGAATGTCCCAACTTAACTGGTTTAAAGTGCAATTTTAATAAGGGTGGTAAAAGATTAATTGCAGCGAATTAGAAAGACCACAGAAAGTCAGGGGTCATAACAAGGTTTGTGTACACAGATACCTTTAAGGGTGTAAATCTGCTTAATCTGCAAGACTGTATAAACAACAAAAGTGAACATGAATATTCAGCAACTCTGTGTTCTCTACTCTCTTCATAAGTTATTACACTATAGTATACTATATAATACATATCTTCAGTATTTCGTCCTGAATCATGGAGTACATATGAGCCAAAATGTTTGATTATAGATTATACGCACAAATTATTTTATAATACTATTTTATACAATTACTACTTCTACAAAGCAGTTGTTCACCACTTGCTATAGCAGACATTAATAAACTGTATAAAAACACAGTTTCATTCATGCCCGTCCCTATTTTTCCACTATTATAATGCTTTACCTGTATAAACAGCTATGAGTCAGTTGTGAGGTGGAAAGTGATGTAAAACCCCTTGTAAAAGAGCTAGCTCAGTGTAGTAGAACAGGTGATAGCCTGGCCTTGTCCTCTCACGCAACCACTCACACAAACTGTTTGATCTCATTTTATTCTCTTCCAGCAGTGAAGGGGAGGAAGCGGACGTTTGCCTGATGACAGGTGTACCTGAGCAGTGGAGGACAGAAGATCCTTCTTTCTCTCCTTCCTCTCTGACTTTGTGCCAGGTGTTCAGTACTATGCAGAAATCTTAAGTCAGCGGAGAAAACTGCTTAAAAAATAATAATATAAATAAATGTATTTATATAGAATGAGAGACCTATTCTCTGTTTTCCTAAATTTCTCTGCTATGCCCATTTTAAAGTTCTCCTGGCATATGTAGAATAGAAATAGGTGGAGCTTATCTAATAACTTAAATGCATTCTGTATCACAACATTAAAAATCCTTTTGGTAATCAGTCATCACCCAACAACAGATGAAGGCCAAAGGGATGAAATCTCAACCACTGCAAGAGAAGCTGGTCATTACAAAAATTAAGAAGAACCAATTGCCAATGTGATTTTCATGCAACGCCCAAAGTGGTGGGCAGCCCTTATCCACCGGCGCAGTTAGGGCGTTAGGTGCCTTGTTCACTTCAGTCATGTCCGGGGATTGAACCGGCGACCTTCTGGTCACAAGACCAGATCCTTACCACTAGGCCATGGCTGCCCTGATGATTTCTAGAGTATTGACTTTACAGCTTTACGATGAGACTAATTCATTCAAGTCACCAAAAAATGCTGGTTGTCCTTGTGAGACAAAGGCCTGACAGAAGAGGAAGACGCAGAGACTCTCGAAGGGAAATCAGCTCAACAGTTCAACTGGAACTGGTCACCAATTTAGTGCTGAACACAGTTCTGTCTCAGTTTACAGTTGAATCAGGACAAAAGACTAGACTGACCTTTGCTGTAATTTGTGTGGATGGAGGAGAACTGGTCCAAAATGCACTTTAGTTATGAGGGAAGTTTAAATTTGTTCAGATGGGAAGAATTATGTTCAGCATAATGACTGAACCCAAATGTCTGAAGAACTCTGGAGGATGAAGTGTCATGTTGGGGCTCTCATATAGCTACATTAGCAGGTTTTCCATCCACCAAGATTTTGCAAATTTTGATCATTGCATGTTATTGTAAGTCGTATTTATCTGTTTTTGCCACAGCAACAGTTTTGTTTTGTTTGTGTTTGGAATAAAGTCTTGACTTTTGATATTCCCGTTGCAGTCTATCTCCTTCAGCACCCTCCGAACTGACAATTGGTCACACTACATTATTAAATATTACAGGGCATCAGAATTATTGGCTGCTTAAACTCAGTATTAAAATCAAATTATGCCCTAAATTCCCACATGCCCACAACATACTGGTGTGTTAATTTGCTTGCAAACATTTCTTGCAAATAAATATTTTGCTTGTATTTACTGTTGGTGTTTAAATATATACTCGCTGATATTTTTGTTGAAGTGACCCAAGTGATTAGTACAGTCTTGTATGTGGTGGATATGTCAGGTACAGGGCTAGTGTAGAGTACTCAGTGTCAGCAGTTCAGACAATGGTATTGAAGGTATGATGGGTAGACGTCAGGGGCAGATTGAAGGGCAGGAAAGGTCCAATGCACAGACTGAGGACCATTAAAGGCCTGATAAGTAACTGCTCATTAAAACCTGATGATGCTTTAAAAAGGGTGTGGAATGTGACACAGTGGTGAGAAGTGAAGCCTCATACCAGCTGAGAACGGAAGAAAATGCCTTTTTTTTAAAATGACTAGACCTAAAACATGATTCTCTGTTTTTTATTCCACTACTGAGAAAAAAGCACATGGTTGACTATGGCTGAAGCAACAATTATTCAATAAATAGCTAATTGGTCTTACTATAATATATGATATTATGTCAAAATAAGATATCACAATAAGGCCAATTAAATAAATTTTTAAGTAGAAATAGGGACCTGACAATGAAGTTCTATTCCGTTCTAAATATTGCTATTTTGAGGTGATTAGTCTACCGTGCTTGGCTTACAGATAATACCTCAAAGTCCACTCGGAGAGCAAAGACAGTTCCCCTGCTTATGCCGGTTTTGCTGCATTGTCTAATACTCCATATCACAGTGCACTGCTGATGAATGGCTGTGTAGAAGTGCACTTATTAGTGTTTTTGAACACATGTGAGCAGATGCACAACTGCGTGGGCGAGAAAAAGAAAGAATCACACAGCTGCAGTCTGCTGTCTACCGGCTGGTACAGTTAGCAGCTGAGCAGGCTTCACCTTTCACTCAGATGAACACGGCCAATCCCTTCCATCAGCAGCCAATGAGCTGCCAAGGCTTTAGGCTCATTCAGAGCAAAAGAAAGAGAGAGCAAAAGAACAGAAACAAAAGTCAGAGAGCTGTATCCATGAGCCACATAGCAATCAGAGAGACAAACATGTACTTGCAGCTACACATTATGTCCCTCGATTCTACCTAAAATCAGTGAATGTGGACCACCTGGAGTGACTAGAAGCATTAAATGGGTTTTTAGAAAATTCAGAATCACTTGTATAAACCAGTGGTCATCAAAACTTCTCCTGTACCTTCCTACAGATTTCAGCTTCAGCCTTAACTGATCTATTGCCTTCAGGAGTTCTTGAGTAGCTGAATGAGGTGTGTTAGATTTAGACGGGAGGTGAATCTTTCAGGAAGGCAGATCTCCAGGAGGAGGGCTGTTAATCACTGACTCTTTATGAAATGACTGCTGTTGTAATTCACTGAGAATAATAAACAGTGCATATCAATTCAAGAAAAAAAAATCTAAATTCAGACAGCTCTGCTTGACTTGATGGATCCAAACTCGGAATGCTCTAAGAGGATTATGTATAAGTGGAGAGGTGTGTGTGTTTGTGTGTGTGTGTGTGAGAGAGAGAGAGAGAGAGAGGCTGAGGGACGCAGAGGCTCTGAGGTAGGCTGGCTGAGCGATGAGACAGGCGGTTGGGGTCGGGATGGAGCTGATAAAGAGATGACACGGTCGATAAGATAACCCGAGCTATATAGCAGACATTCAGATAGGGGGCGGGAGGAGTGGCAGAATTGGCAGGAGATAAAGCACAAGGGGCCCCTGGAGAGCGCAGAACAATGGAAGGAGGCGGAGAGGCGGTGAGCGGACTAAAGGATTGCTTCCGGAAACATCCACGGAGAGCGGGCCTGAAAGAGTGGGCTGGACCATTGAGATGAGCTGCCAAGATCCCCTTCCATTAACCCCAATGAGTGCACACACACTACAAATTCATTAACACACACTGAGCTCAGTGTGGAGCAAGGCCACTCACTGTTTGTGAGACTGTATTCAAAACTAATGCAAAAGGGATGTAAAAGTAAGTAAATAAATAAATAAATAAATAAGGTTAAAAAAAGTTTTGGACGGAAGTACTAGATATTGCAATACTAATTATAAATAACAACAAAAAATGTAACAAGAAATGACATATTACATATAATCTAATTTGGCTACTTTTTGGATTAGATTTCTAATTTAATAAATTATATACAGACGAATACAATTTGTGTAATGAAAAGTATAATCCTTCTAAAAAGTAGTCAAAAAGTAATCAAAATTCAAGACAAAGCAATTTTATGCAGATGTGAATTCACCAATCTCCAAAGCAAAAGGAATATAAATATTGTGGCATATGGACAATGACAACAACTATTTTACAGTGATCTTATTGCATGAACTCTATAACTACAATTACCTGAATTACAAAAAGTAACTGCATGGTCCAGTACATGGTAATAATATTCATTACAGTGTAAAATGACTGTGTCTGACATTTTTACTGAAACCATTACAGGACTTTTACAGCATTGCACTTTAAGAAAGGTATAGTCAAATAAAGTGTTAACTGTGCAGAGGCACAAGCATGACAGACTATGTGGACAATGGACAAGAATATTATATAATATATACACTGAAATTATTATCATTATTATTATTATTATTATTATTATTATTATTACTACAATTTTTTTTTTTTTTTTTATTATCATCCATTATTATTATTATTATTATTATTATTACTCAAAAAATTATCCTATTGGTCCAGTGGTCATATACACATGTATCCCTTTTAAACACAAAATAAATAATTTTCTGAATGACATCTGTGGTTGGTATTAAATTTATCACATTGACAAGTGCAATTTCTAACCCAAATATACACATTTTATGCCTCTTTTTATGCGCAAAAAAAAAAAATTCAATTATATTACTGTACTTAAATTCTTTTAACAGAACAGCTAATAGATGACTAATTTACTGCTTTTAACAATAATGATAATTAAAATATGTGGTGCAGAAAATAAAAAATCAAATGAACAAAAAAAGCAGCACTGCATTCAGAAACAATATATATTTAATGATAAATCCTGTCTGTCTGTTCTTCTATTCACTAGAAGGCAGCTGACATGGACCACATACATCGATATTAAAAAATTCTTTTATCACACCTTAAATACAGTCCTTGACAAAAACGGCATCATTATGAAAACCTGCAAACCCCTGCAGCATTTATCCTGAAATTGAAAAAGAGGAACGACTTCTGAAAAGCAGAGTCTAACTGGGGCGAGTGCCAGCACTTCTTGATTTATGGTGGAGGAGATACAACAGGACAGGCTCTGAATTGAAGATGAACTCATTTTACGATTCGGACCCTGACGGTGTGACAAAGGGCTTGAGCGGACCGGCACAATGGGCAGCACAATGAAAAAAACTAACTCTGGTGTTGATGAAAAGGGGGCGAACGTCTGGGCCAGCTGTTTTTAATGGCGACAACACTGATAGGGAGGCGGGTTGTTTTTAATGGTGCGCATCAGCAACCCCCTGCATTCAGTCGTGCACAGACACCCGGCTATTCAGGGGTCTTTGTCAGTAACCTGCGGTGACCTGCATTCAAGGCCACGTCAGGGTCCCCCTGCACAAAAGGTATCAGTAGAAAGGGGTGTGTGTGTGTGTGTTTGGTGGGGGTATGTAGTGTTGCAGTTGGGACCCTCCAGCCCTGTTTATATAAAAAAAAGAGCCGACTTTTAGGAGTTTCAGCTAGAGAAGCATACGAACAAACAAATACGAGGAGAGGTAGGTACACACACACTCACACACACCAAGAATGTACAAACAAGCTGGAAACAAAAGGGCTCTTGTAACAGAGGCGGGGATCTTGATGAAAAATTCAAACAATATTATATGGAGAATGTCAACAAGCGCCACACTTCTGCTGAGGGCCTTACAAACAGACGGAGCAACTCAGCACACACATTACGCCAGCACGCCTCAACCTCTCAGCGTAATGATGATGGCTCTGCTTTTACTCCGGCCTCGCTTTTAAATCCAACCCACACAAACACACACACACACTGCAAACAGAGCTACTAAAGGGGAGAAGTTCGGACCTGTCCCTTTCTCTGTAACTACCACACACACACACATACACGCACCTCCAAACTCACCAGCCATCACGCTCAGCCTCTCTCTTGCACCGTTATGGGTCACCTGTTCAGGCCAGGGTTGCCCGACCACATCGGAATAAAGCCAATCTGTGAAAAGACACAGATTAAGATATTAGCATCTACACATTCCAACTGTCCACCATCAGAACATCAGGCTTTAATACCTCCTGACAGAAAAGCTTAGCCATCTCTCAGTGGAAGGACAGACAGTGAAGAAAACACATCACTCAAACGCAATACCCTCCACATTCACAGTTAAACTCACACTGTGGGATTAAAAGACCTGGCATACGTGTGGCTGATACGAGATGAGCTGCTGGTTAAACTGACAGTCAAAAAAAGGTGTTGGATGAAATGCACTAGAAATGACAATCTAGTACTGATTACAAATGACGAATAAAAATGTAACAATAAATTACATTTCAGTTACTTTTAGGCATAACCTATTTTTTACCTTTAATTTAGACCTTTAATTTAGGGCTTTGTGTAATGAAAAGGACAAAGTAATCATTAATATCAATGTAATGTAATCTGAATACATATTTCCAAAGGTATTCTACTCTGATTACAAGTAGGCCTTTCACAATTATTCTAATCTGACTATAATTACATGACATAATCACATTTATTTAATTTGACCACAATTATGTTGTAGTTATAAGATCTCATAATTACAGTATTTTACATCAAACAGAAACAGGTGCACTTTCATTAGTTAGCTTGAGGTAAACAAATGCAAATTAAGTTAGAAAGCTTATGACGGGCTAAGGCGCTGACACTATGACCAGAGGATCGCAAGTTTGAATCCCGGTCATGCTGTTTGCCATCAACAGCCGGGGCCCAAGAGAGCAAAATTGGCAGTGCTCTCTCTGGGCGGGTAGATGGCTCTCTCTCTGTGTCTCTCTCTCTCTCTCTCTCGCACACATTGTAATGTGTGTTGGCTCAGGCGTCTACTGATTGGCCCATTTGAAACTAGAGACCCTGCGCTTTCCTCCCAGTGCGTTGGTTCCCCAGTGATGGTGTATCAAGCGGTAGATTGAAAAGAGGCGGTGGCTGTATCGCACGAGACAGAGGAGGCGTGTGCATGTCTTCACCCTTCTAGAGTCAGGGACAGCGCAAAGTGATGGGGAGAGCCACTAATGGGTTGGGTGAATTGGCAACTATCACAGGGAGAAAATTGGGTAAAAAAAAAAAATTTTATAAATAAAAATTCACTAAATAAAATAAAAATAAATAAATAAATAAAAAGCTTATGATACACTCAACTGCCTTACAGACACAAAACACTGTTTTAACTGAATGCTACCACAGGTTTAAAATAATGTTTATTTGTTGTCGAAGTTAGCATGTATGCTAACATAACAAATGTTCTGTCTGTGCTTTCACACTCTGAGCACAAATGATGCTTGGCTCTACAGATTGTGTAACTAAATATTTTGCATCTGAATGAATACAACAGTCCCGTTTATCATTTAAAAGCAGAACAGACTAATATTGCCTACATAGAAATAATAGCTAAGAAGCCAATCAGCCAATTTAGCTGCTTTAGTGTTGCATTTTGATAATTGTGTAAAATTAAAAAAAGACAATTCATTCATTAATCACAATTATCATCAAAAATATTCATCAAAAATGTCACAATCATGTCAGGCCTAATTACAAGTTCTTGATGTTTTTTGCCATCCCATGATAATCCAGATTACATACAGTCCATTACTAATCAAAACCAGGCATTATCAGGGGAGCACGGATCCAACCTTGTCTCTGTTGATATTGATTCTTATATCAGGACTCTGAACAACACTGAATACAGATTCAATACCACTGCTCTGCTTTAGGACTGCGTGATGATGTAAATGTAAGCAATTACTGTCTTCAGAATTATTGCAATAAATTATATTATTATGCCACAAATTAACTCACAAAGTACCTTGTGAGTGTTACAGGGCCTTTCAGCTGATTCAATCACATTTACATTAATTTACTCTCAGACACTATGTAAGTGATCTGCTGTATTATCAGTGAGAGAGCAAAAAAGAAATATAACACATCCACCAAGAACCAAAGCTGGCAGTCAGGCACACTTCTTCTGTACAAGCTTGTGCATTTTTCACTCTACTAGAGAGATGTTCCAGAGCTTCTTTGATTCATTTGCATGTACCCCAGTATTCTTTGCCAGACTGAAATGTTATAAACATAAGTTTTAGCTATTTTGGTTTTGTAGTTCATTTAGATGATATGTATGCATGTATGCGATATACTTGAATGCAGTTTATGGTGTTATACAGTGAGGAAAATAAGTATTTGAACACCCTGCAAAAGTTCTCCCACTTAGAAATCATGGAGGGGCCTGAAATTTTCATCTTAGTTCCATGTCCACTGTGAGAGACATAATCTAAAAGAAAAAATCCAGAAATCACAATGTATGATTTTTTAATCATTTATTTGTGTGTTACTGCTGCAAATAAGTATTTGAACATCTGCCAATCAGCAAACATTCTGGCCCTCAAAGACCTGTTAGTCCACCTCTAAAAAGTCCACCTCCACTCTACTTATTATTCTAAATTAGAAGCACCTATTTGAAGTCGATAGCTGCATAAAGACACCTGCCCACCCCACACAATCAGAAGACTCCCAACTACTAACATGGCTAAGACCAAAGAGCTGTCCAAAGACACCAGAGACAAGATTGTAAACCTTCTCAAGGCTAAAAAGGGCTACGGAGCAATTGCCAAGCAGCTTGGTGAAAAAAGATCAACTGTTGGAGCAATTATTAGAAAATGGAAGAAGCTAAACATGACTGTCAATCTCCCTCTAATTGGGGCTTCATGCAAGATCTCACCTCGTGGTGTATCAATGATCCTAAGAAAGGTGAGGAATCAGCCCAGAACTACACGGGAGGAGCTGGTCAATGACCTGAAGAGAGCTGGCACCACTGTTTCCAAGGTTACTGTGGCTAATACACCAAGACGTCATGGTTTAAAGTCATGCATGGCAAGGAAGGTTCCCCTGCTTAAATCAGCACCCGTACAAGCCTGTCTTAAGTTTGCCCATGACCATTTGGATGATCCAGAGGAGTCATGGGAGAAAGTGCTGTGGTCACATGAGACCAAAATAGAACTTCTTGGTCTTAATTCCACCTGTCATGTTTGGAGGACGAAGAATGATGAGTACCATCCCTAAAACACCATCCCTACTGTGAAGCATGGGGGTGGAAGCATCATGTTATGGGGGTGTTTTTCTGCACATGGGACAGGACGACTGCACTGTATTAAGGAGAGGATGACCGAGGCCATGTATTGTGAGATTTTGGGGAACAACCTCCTTCCCTCAGTTAGAGCACTGAAGATGGGTCGTGGCTGGGTCTTCCAACATGACAATGACCCAAAGCACACAGCCAGGATAACCATGGAGTGCATTGTCCTGTTTTTAAACTTACTGCTATGGCTAAGATAATGAAATTAATGTGACAATTTATCACAAACACATTTTACTTTTATTTTGTTTATTCTTGATTTATTTTTATTTGTAACACAAAATGTCATTATGCCAAGCAATGGTGACACTCAACCGCATGTTTAAAAATAAGAATATTAATGACATTACCCAATGAATAGGTGCAATTTAATATTCCTACTTTGGTGCCACCACAATTTTTACCACTTCATAACTTTTACCCCTTTTTCACAATCCATTTGGAATAACATCCAGCTCCCTTCTCCTATTATTTTCATTTCCACTGTTCCTTCCCCATACACTGATTTTCCCAGTTTTGCTCCTAGAAATGAAAGTTAAAATTAAAGAGGCCTATTTTTTTATACTAGCCAAAATAAAATAAAGTTCAGTTTAAGCTGCTCTAGATTACGCCTTTAAATCAGTGATGTCTTACATGAAGTTCACACAACTGATGCACTCAACAGAACTCTCTCCACTGTCTCTATATGTTGACCTGCCTCTGACTCACTGCCTCTGACTCACTCTCAGTATCAAGCTCCTCTGTGAAGAGAGATGGAGATTGATTAAGCATTGCTTTTATTAACTGAAATAAGTCAGAGTGGGGCGGCACGGTGGTTTAGTGGTTAGCACGTTCGCCTCTCAGCGCTGAGGTCTTGGGTTCGATTCCCCATCTGAGCGGAGTTTCCATGTTCTCCCCGTGTCTGCGTGGGTTTCCTCCGG